>JAECMU010031709.1:0-23699 GCA_016106625.1 Dracogyra subfuscus | reverse complement strand
TTGTATATTTATTTATGAATTAGAGTTCAGAAACGCTTTTTTTAATGTGACAGAATGTAGCTAGAGTCTTACAAATAATGACGTCATGTATTTTGCATGACGTCATACAGCAAAAGCCTTGCTAGGTAGACAATACTCGCTTTGCGTACACAAATCAGGAATAAATAATGATTTTCCGAATATTCCTGTAGGACTGCAGGATAAAGATAATAACCAGTTAATGACGCTTGATATCGGCTTTATCCTGTTCAGGACGAATGGAAAATTTCGCTCGGCAAGCCTCACGGAATTCACAGGATAAAACCGATATCAAGCGTCATTAACTAGTTATTCTCTATATAGAGGTTAATTTGTGCTAGTAATGAAGATAATTTGGCAGAATAGTATGGTATTCTCTTAATAAAGTTGGCATCTTGAGCTTGTATAACTAATGGGAGCATTATTTTGTAAAACCATATGGGGACAATTTGTCAGTAGTCCATGTATATCTCATTTTATAAACAAAGGATAAGCTATGTGTTAATAAAAGTTTAAAATGTTCAGGATTTTTGGACGAGGTGGAGTCTGTTCGTAGACTAGCAGAAAGTGAAGAAGGCAGTGGGAAGAAGGCTCCTGTTGTTGTACACTGCAGTGCTGGGGTGGGCCGCACAGGGGTCGTTATCTTGACGATGGTTATGAAGTGGTGTTTGGAACACAATCATGTAAGTATACCACATTTTTATTCTCTTAATTCATCCATAAGGCATACAAATAATAACCATATTCAGGGCTTAAGTTTAATGGTGACCATGTGGTAAATAGCCACGATGCCTTAATTATATGCTCCAATGCTCTTGAATTAAACAGACTCAAAATCATACTGGCCATGCTTTATTTCGCGTGTTTAATTTGTGACTACTGAAAGTTGTTTTATTACACACAAAAGATGAAACTTTTAACATTTATTTATTTTGAATGGGTGCTGTTGTGTTATCTTAAGATATTTGTTAAAGTTTACCTTATTGCCCAGCCTTCCTGGTCGTAATGTCCTTAAAAATCACCATCGGTCCAGGTCCTTTTTGCCAACTTTGAGGTCTGGACATTAGCAGTGTTCAGGTAATTTATTGTTCTTATTTTTTTCAGTGGACCCATTAGGCTATTTTTAGTTTCAGCCAGTGCATCATGACTGGTATATCAAAGGCTGTGATATGTGCCATCTTGTCTGTGGGATGGTGTATATAAAAGATCCCTTGCTACTAATAGAACAATGTTACAGAATTACCAAATGTTTGGCATCCAATAGCCGATGTTTAATAAATCAATATGCTATAGTGGTGTCATTAAACGAAACAAACTTTTAACTGTATTTAATGATAATGTTTTTTTTTTTTCCAGAGTGTTGATCTGCCTAAAGCTCTTGCTGGGATTCGACAACAGCGAATGTTCATGGTCCAGACACTGGGACAGTATCAATTCATTCACAAGACTCTTATTCAGTACCTGAAAAATACCAGGTTGATTTGAGAAATCCACAATCAATTCACTAACCTGTTTTATTACAGGTTGATTTATGCCAAAGATTAGTGTGTTTATCCATATTTTGCTCATTCTATGAAGTTCAAAACCGTTTAAGTATATTTTTTTCTGGAAACATTCTATTATATTAGTATATGATATCCATAGTACATTTCATCAGTTTGGCTATGCAGCCATTTAATATTATCATTACTTACTTGTTTTATTTCATTTTCCCCCATTATGGGTAAGAGAGTGATCATTATCATTTTCGTAAATGTACAGTGTTGTTTTTTTAAACTTCAATCTAAATAAAAAATACAACAAAATTATTAGGTATTAAAATTATGTAACTTTATAATTATTTATTTACTCATCTAAAATACCTAGAGGGACAGTTAATTCCTTTGATCCTAACTTTGATGGTGTACTATGTAAAACAATGAAATATAAAGTATCACCTCTTGGGGAATGAACAGTTAAAAACTTTCACTGTTGTATTAAATACAAATATTGGTGTGTTCATTTAGACAGAAAATGTGTCTGTTGTTTTCATTGCTACACTACTTAATATTCCCACAGTAGTTCTTATTTCTTACTTGCCAGTCTTCTAAAAAAAAACCAGTCTAGTCTTATGTTATGCATTTTTTGCTTTGTGTGGATATATTTGTTGTATGTAATCACATTTATATTTCTAATTTATAAAAACATATTTCCTATTCAGTAAATTTCATTATTTTTCTTTATATGGCTGAATGAGTATCAGAATTCTGAGTTTTGTATTGGAATGGGTCAGGGGTATTGTATCAATATTTAACCTGTGGGCCATTATTTTTTATGATGCCAGATTCAATTCAAAAATTTAACTTTTGGTGTTTAAAGTATATAATTATGACATTTTAAAATATGAAATGCATCTTGTTTGCCAAAATGCTAAGTTCTGTTTTAAAAACAAATGGGTAATATGGGTGTGTGTATAGTCCGTCCATTCAACCTATATATATCTGTCCATTTTTGATTTAAAATGTGTTTAATTTAATTTGATTCAAGATGAGCCTGAATAACAACTGAAAATAGTTTGATGTTGCAGACATGACAGTTTGTTAATTGTCATTTCCTATAATATGGAGATGGATGATGAATCATTTGTGCATCTTTAGGTTTTGCTTATACATGTACTTTTACATGTACATATAATTGTAAATTCCATTGATGTTGAAATAATGTGAAGATAACCTGACTGAACTTTCTTTCCATTTTAAATATAGATATATCTTTGAAAGCAGTTAGTGTGCCTTTGTGAGAAAAAAATTTAGATTTGATAAATATTTTTTAAATTCATGAAGAAAGAAGGGTGTTGTATCCCGATATTGAATTGTATATACTTGTTATATAATTATACACAATATATACCATTTTTATGAATATAATTCTAGATATTATCTTTAACATTTATATATTTTATTTCAATAAGATTTTATTTTGAACAATTTACTATACCCTTGTAGTAGATATGTATTTTTAATAATATTGACATGATGTAATGTTTTGATTACTCACTGGAAGTCTCTTGCCTCTGGTAATTTTACATAGGGCCTAATTGTTATGGATAAAACCTTGATTAAAAGAATCCTTCATATGTGTCCCATGTCCTAAATATGTCTGTATGAAAGAGATATCAATTAAAATATTAAAACACTATCAGAAATGAATATGGTAAATAAGAAACATGGTAAACAACACAAAGAATGTTGAAACCAGTCTAAGTCATAATCAACTGATCAACTAGTTGTGCTTAAGATAGGAGAGCAGTCATTTAAAAAATGTTTATGTTGGTACATTTTTTTTTTTTTAATAGACACATTTTATAGTTAAAATGGAGTATTTTTATGGGTCAAATAATTATATGTATACTTGATTGACTACAGTAATGGATCCAGGGTTTTGTAAAGGGGAGCGGTCACAAAAAATTTAAAAGACCAGTTTTTAAAATGCAGATTAGCTGAGCTCCCAAAGGGCATTTTGGGGGCATGTTTTGATGGAAATTGCCTGCAATGTTTTAAGAAAATAACAAGAATGCTGAAAAGCAATTTGGGAACATGACAATATTGACATTGACTGATGACATCAAATAGTAGCTATCTCTGTATCCTGCATAGATTAATCTATTGCTCTTGAATCATGGTTGTACACATCTGATTGGCAACAAAGACAATAATGGCTGTGTTCACACTGAAAATAATCTGACAACAATTTCCCCACATGGGTCTATGGAAATCAGTGTAACATCTCATTCAGTGTGCATGCTAATAATACAAAGCATTTTCACATTGTTTTAAACCATTATAGACTGAATTCACTGTAACATCAGGATTAGATTGCAATGACATGTATGTCTGAATTATTTTCATTGTATTGGTATGAAAAAAGTCCACTTATTACGGTAGTTAAAAGAGGGTCAGGTCGGCTATCCATTGACATAATTCTGCATGCTATTTCTTATGCACAGAAATGTACCTTTTCATATATTCATTATCACAAGTGAATTCACATGGTACTTCGCTTCATTTGATTTATCATTATTTAAGAATCTTTGTTACATCTGTTGTTAAAATGATGTTAGTATCCATGTGTTAGTGGTTATAATTTTACGTCTGTGATATCTACAAAACATATTATTAAAAAAAAGATTCTCTAAAACGTTGATAATTTAGGAGATAACCATATGGAGTTTTTAGATTTTGCAGGTGTTATTGTCCATTTGATCCCGCAAATGTCATTTTTGACTGAAGGTAAAAAATGAAATATTTGCAGGCATCAGATAGACAATAACACCCACACATCTAAAAACTCAATATAGTTATGTCCATTGCAGATTGAATTGTTTTTCTATGGAACTAACTGTATATTTGTAAATACCTGGTTATAATCAAACTGTAGACCCTTGAATCATCAACTTCGTCTGTTCCAGTTGCTAATGATGTCACTTTCTAATGATCCCGGAAAATGAATGTAATTAACCAGTCACAGTACAGAACACAATCAGTTTACAATATGTTTTGTTGTTTTCTTGTAAGCTTCGACTCTTTCCAGTATGATTGTCCATGTTTCCCATACAATTAATTCAGCGGATTTGGACAATTACCTTCTCAATTAAGCTGTCGGTGAACATTCCACTTTATGAATTTACTAAGCAAAAAAACCTCTTAATTGACCTGTTTTCGAGTTTCGAATATGCAAATGTATTAATGGAAATGGGGAAACCCAACTTTGTTATAAGAGCTCTGTTGTGTGAAGAGGTATACTGCTATGTAAAAAACAAACTGGATCAGTTTCACATCAATGTAAACTGCCAGTGTGAACAATCTGATATCAACTATGATGGAATAAAGGTTTGCCTTTGTAATGGAGGGACGGGATGCAATCAGTTTGGGATCAGTCCCTGTCGCCTCCAGGATGTGCACCACAACTGGTATATCAAATGATGTGGTATGTGCTGTCCTGTCTATGAGATGGTGCATATAAAGGATTCCTTGCTACTAATGAAACATGTTTGATATCTAAGACACTATGTAAGGATTACCAAATGTTAGACATACATTAGTGGATGATTAATAAATCAATTTGCTCTAGTGGTATTGTTAAACAAAACAAATTCAGTATGAACAGTCTGCTATCTACTATAATGGAATAAAGGTTTGACTTTTTAATGGATATTAAAGCATTTATTGTAAGTGATATGCAAACCAGGCAATGAACTGGGTGTTGTTATTGTTGTTTTTGCCTAAACACAGTGTACCCACTGTAATTAATTGTTTTTTAGGCATGAAACATTGCAATCCATTCCCCAATTTCAGTATCGGAGATGTTCTACTAGTACTTACTTTTTTGTTTAGTGAAACTACCAAGTACACAACTGATTCAAGATAATGTATATAGTTTTGTGTAAGATGTTATGTTTAAGATCTTTTGTGGACATGCATGCATGTGTCTGGAGGATATATTGTACATATGTTGTTATGAAAACAAATGGATGTGCTCGACTCAGCTATGCAAGTAGTATATTATATGTTAATGGTTACCCAGTGTTGTAAATCATGAAGTGTTACAAACTTGAAATTTAGAAAACATTAATAAACAATAGACGACATGAAAAGTTAGCAAGGGCATTTAAAGTACTCTGTAGATAATTATAATTTTGAAACCTTGAAGTCAATACTATCCAGTTGCTACATCATGTATGGTAATATTTCATGACTTACAGTATTTTTGTAACTTGTTTGTTTTGTAGAATTGCTTTAGCATGGGCGAAGATCAGTAAAATACCACTTATAAATATATGATAAATCATCCTACAAAAAAATCACCTTCTTAAAGGTAAAATAAACAAATAGACACACTCAATGGTGTCGTGGTTAAGCCATCGGGCATAAGGCTGGTAGGTACAGGATTCGCAGGCTGGTACCGACTCCCGCACAGAGCGAGGTTTAAGGCCACTACACCCTCTTCTCTCTCCCTAACCACTAACTACTATCCCACAGTCCTGACCAGGTAGCCCAGATAACTGAGGTGTGTGCCTTGGACAGGGTGCTTGAACCTTAATTGGATATAAAAACGAAAATAAGCTGAAATGAAAAGTCACAGCCTTTTTCAACAAGGGTTAACAAATCTTGCAGAACTAAGTTGTATCCAATTTTATGAGATTTGTTGATCCTTTTTGAAATGGGCATGTAGCTGAAAATTCTAATTAAAGAACTGGGTATGTGTAATTGTTTATTTCACCACTTAAGAGGTTTTGTTCATGCTTTGTGCTTGATCATCTGGACTAAATAACAGGGTTATTCCAGAATGATCACATGAGATGCATTATAATTTATAGTTAATTATGCATTGAATACTTGGAATATATTTTATTTTGTGACTGTTGGGAAATCAAAAGACATTTCTTCCACGTAATCAGTTCTGGAACAACAATTGAGACCAGATTCCACCTAGGTGTTTTCTGCAGTGTTGTTTGTTACACCCCTTGTTTTACACCCCTTGTTTCACATGTGAAATGATCGAAAACCATGCAGTGATTCATGCTGCATTCAGCTGTTATCATTTTGGCAGTAAATGCAAGCTGATGACACTCATTGGTCATCAGTCATGATGATCTCACCCCAAATACAGAGTTACCATTGGCTGAACAAAAAATAATATTGCTGCATAAAATACCTTTTGAAAAATAAAATAATGTTTAGACATATCACAATTTCTTTTTTTAAATTTTTTTGCCATGCTGTAATGGAAATCTTATCATTATAGCAAATGAAGCATTTTGTCGACACATTTTACAATGAATAAAACACCTAAGTAGAAGCAGACGTTTAGGGTAATGTGGTGTGAGGTGCAACTTTGAATGCTGATGGAGTTTGTTTTACTCTTGGTATTGCCATTCTCCTAATGCACTATTTCTGTGATACATGTTATATACTCATAAACACTGCAAATTCATCGGTTCAGTATTAGCTCTTGGCTGTCATACATGATTTGCTTATCTGTACACAATATTAATCATACATGCTATACAATAAAATCCTGCCTCTACATTGTTGTTTTTTTGTTTTTATGAAAAATAAGGGGTTTTTTTGGTCTTGGAAGACAACGAGCATGGACTATATCTCAACTTTAGTACAACATACAAACTACATAAGAGTTGTTTATTCCCAGTATATTGTCAACATATTGGTAGAAGATAAATGTTATATATGCTGGACAGAAGTAGAATTAAAGGGGTTAAAAAATTGTGGGGGGGGGGGGGGGGATTTTATAATTTAAAAAAAATATAAAAATTTTGTGTGTGATTTTGGAAGACTTAACAAATGATTATTTCTCAACTATGCAATGTTTTACTCGTAGTATATGGGGAAACTTATTGATGTCTTATTCTAAAGAGAAACAGAATTATTGGGCTTCAAATACCAGTGTATTGAAATATTTCTAATTTCTTCAGTTTTGAAATTATGAGGAAAAGGGTGTTTTTTTGTAATGGTGATGGCAGCCATTTTGAAATATGGCCACACATATGATCTGCCACCATAAAACCTGTATCAAGAATATAGTTTGACCATAAAATAGTGATATGGACCCTAGATCTACCTCTTTAAGTCGATCAGTTTCAAAGATAGAGTGACAAGTTATTTTGGATAATGGCGGTGGTGGTGGTCTTGAAAAATGTTAATCTGGGTGTCTTAGGTTGGGTATCTCCATGTAGAATGTTTTTATATGGCCCAACTAACACCAGTACAAACTTTGCTGTTTAGGTCCGGCATTTCACAATTTTTGTCAAATTTGAGCTAGGAGTCTGGTTTGTTTAACAACACCACTTGAGCACATTGATTCATTAATCATCGGCTATTGGATGTCAAACATTTGGTAATTTTGACATAGTCATCAGGGAAAACCTGCTATATTTTTTTCTAATGCAGCAAGGGATCTTTTATATGCACTTTCCCACAGATAGGATAGCACATACCAGTTGTGCTCTCGAATCAAAACATAATATTAATGGCAATTACGGTAGAGGATGCAGAATATGAAACTTGTCCTACTCGACAACTGTTCCAGAGCCTGATGAGCACATACGACCTTGGGCATAAATTATGATTAATAAGTTTCTTTTCTGTGTATCCAAATCAGTTTGAAAGCAAATAAGAATAATAGAGCAACTGTTTGCATGACTTTGGTTGATTTATGTGAAAAAGAAAGCAAATGATTAATTTTGACAATTTTGGATTTTCGTTTAAAATAAATTTTTGTTATTTAACACTGTTCTAGTGTGTAAAATTAAATTCTTTGACCCCCCAAAACCTATATTTAAACATCGAAATCATCTTCTTATGACAAGCAGACACTGAAAAAAGTGTTTAGATATTTTTGGTGGCCATCTTGGATTTCACCACCTGGTGGAGTTCGCCCACATTTTTGAGAGGGTAACCCTCTGCTACTTTTATTCAGAAAACTTTGAAGATATGAAAAATGCCTTCAAACCATTGTCCCAGTAAAATGGTCATGGAACTGTATTATTGTTCACGGGCAGCATAGCCCAGTGGTACAGTGCCCGCCTGATGCGCGGTCGGTCAAGGATCGATCCCCATCAGCTAACCACTGGGTTTTTTTCTCGACATAACCATATGTCCAACGCCGATATAACCGTAATTATAATGTGTTAAGTGCGTCGTTAAAAAAAAAAAAAGCATTCCAAAATGCAACACAAATTTTATATGGCAGAATTTGGGGAGTGAAGGGTGGAGAACTATTTATTATAAAAAAAAAGGCCAAGGCTTTGAATTCTATCTCAATATAAAAAAAATTTAATCTACTTTTTACTGACCTTCACTTTTAAGGTATATTTGTCTACCATTTTTGTCTGGTCACACTAAGAAACCATTTTGTTTTATGAACAAATAAAATATTTTGTATAGATGTAGTATTTTGTGTGCTTGTAACTTCAGTTACAAACTTTACATGTCAATATATACATACTTTGGCAAGAAACAAAGATGAGATTAATTGCAAATTATTATTTAAAACGGCTTAACTGATGCTTTTCAACCTGACCTGAAACTAAGCATTTCCCCTGGACATCCGGACCATACAAACAGAGACATAAAGCTTCAGTCATTGGACTGGAACAGAAATCAGAGGACTTAATGTAAGATTTTAAGCCACCCCATTAGCTTTTGCAATGTTTGAACAAATCCACTATTCCAGGGGGGAAATGCCATGAAAAATGAAAAATTATGTTTTCTATCCCCAAAAATATTAATGTTTTTTTAAATGATCTACCATTGTGTATATCAGAAGCAGAGTTTTAACTGGAGGAAATCTATTTTCATTGTGTATTTTGTAACCAAATTATTGTAGATTGCACTGCAGCTCCATCCCACAAGACTGTGGAGCAAGAGAAAGTTGCTGATCAAAATACACATGCTTTCTGATAATCAGGTTCATGAGCAGCTTTTGCTGTTGACCACAGAGCATTGTAGGCCTACAACTGTAAAGAGTTATAGCAATACTGGTGCTCTACAATCACTCATGAAAATAAGTTAAATAAAAAAACTACATACTAGTTGACAGTTGTATCCTAACAAGTAATATTTTTTGTAACAATTAGTTTTTTAAACCATGCTGCTAAATATTGGTAATATTTTGTAAGAAATTATTTAAAAACAACAACAACAACACTATTGCGTATTATTAACATTTATCTCAATACATTTATCAGTTTTATATAATAAATACAGGTTTGTCATTTGCCAACATTATTGCCAGGTGATCACGTTATAATGTCGTGCATGACACCATTTTATACAGTGAAACCAATGATGATGAAAATTGTGTAATAGGTTATGATTGTCTTAATCTGGTAAAATACTAGCAATTTAGATCTTGGGTGTAACCTGAAAAAAATCCATATAATTCCTCTTCTTTTTTTAGAAGGATATTTAATTAATTTTAAGTTGAAACAAAAATGAGGACGAGAATAGTACTGTTCAATTATGGATACCGGATAGGGGGGAGGGGATTGTATTAATACCTGTGGACAACGTTCATCCCAGTAATAATGGAGACAAACACAAACTATCACAGAATGTCTTCAAACAACATGTCACAACGCAGATTCTCATTCCATCCAAAGAAAATAGTTTTGTAAAAATGTTAGTCGTTATATGATGGACAACACATATTTCAAGATGATGATGATGATGATATATCTATACTTCAGTGCAGTTACTTCAGTACGATTCGAAACTCGTGAAATAATGGTGTATCCAACTTGTATTCATTTTTAAATATACATCTTCTAATTCTTGATCTTGGACTTCCCTCTGTCTTGAGCCAATTTTTCCTAAAGTACAACAAAATTAATTGTTAAGGCACAAAAAATTGTTTTATAAGTTTGTGTTATTGTAGTCATTTTTTTACACTAAATTTTAAACATATTTTCAGTTAGAAAAACTGCTATTCACATAAAAACGTCTTTAAATTAACCAATGCTCATTCAGTAAATCTTCACATTCCAAGACACAGAACTTAATTGGTTAAAAGGCTTATGTATGATTTTGTCATCTTGATAATTAAAAGATGAGATATAGATATAAATACTTTGATGACGACGATGTCAACCTATGCATTTTGCTCCAATAATAAGTTGACTTTATTATTAGTTACAATCCCAGCTGCCCATCTTAGACATAATTTACCAATGTAAAACACAACCGTCTACAATGTCGTTACACCTGTGCATATGGTTAAACTCCTTTGATGCATCACACAAGTCTTAAGCACTGTTTTAGTACAATGTACAGTTAACCAGTTCAGAATCAGAACACTTGCTTTGTTTCAAAATTACTGATGGTGTATTTTTATGTGATATAAACTGTGGAATTACAACCAAAGAATGGTGAGACAGAATAACAAAATTAATTTTTATTATTTATTTCAAAAGCCGAAAGCTGAAGAGTAATAATACCTTGAAAATCTATAAAATGATGAGGAGTTGTCGATAGATTTTTAAATATTACTGGTTAACTTGTATGTCTGTGCTGAAATGCCATAATGGACTCAGACATTTGATGACTTTGTGTCCACGAATGGGTTAAGAAATATAAATATATCTTACATTACAGTGATCTTCTCTTCTGGTCCTTGAAGTTGCCCTATAACCGTCTTCCTATCTGTATTCTTCACCCATCCAGACAGATAGAGCTTGTCTGCCATTTTCTTTGTATACTGCAAATATATTTTTAAAATACAGTAGATTACAAAAACTCATATTATCACCACAATGACTAGGATGAAATCAAATTACACAATAATATAAAAGATAGAAATGCTAAGAAACTTTTAATCATTGTTGACACATTTTCTGTAAACTAGTCAATATAAAATGTAGATCCTGGCAACAAGATGTGATGGCTTATTTGTATTTACTTTGAGTACTGTGGATTTTATTTTATTTACAACAACCTTTAATATGATGGAACAACAAAATTTATTATCTTATAAAATAGTTTTGTGAAATCAGTTCAACAGATTATGAATAGCATACCTTTCTGAAGAAAACACCTGGAAAACAAAAAATAGAACATTACTCATGGCAATGATGTTACATCAGTACATTATTTTAATACATCTAGTTTAGATGATGTAAAAAAATTAAAACAAAAAGTCAGCTCTTAAAAGTAGGAAGAAAAAAAGAGATTAAGTTTAGTAGATACCAAATGAATTCCGTAAACATAAAATAAGCTATGGTTTGGCACTCAGGAATGATGTGGTACATTTACAAGCAGTTAAAATAGATGGCAGATTTTCCAGGTGTCATACAAAGGTGAAAAAGATTTTTCCCCATGGTCAGATTTTGGTAGACTTTTAATATAGTAAGATAGTCCCATGTATATAAATCCTCAAGATGTTTCTGTTGCAATATTGTCCGGGTTCAGACAAAATTTGCTTAGATCGACTGGACTAATGAGTCAAATTTACTTCCAGTTCTGACCAATCACAGCAAGATGTACTGGATGTACATTAAAGGAGCTCTTACAAAGTTGCATACAGGAGGTGTCTGGCCAATAAAGGTTATACTTTAAACAACATTCTAATAAGAAAAATAATTAAGTGGTAAATTTATAGAGGATGACCGACTGGTAAAATATGTACATGTTTTGAGCACAATGTCTATTTCTAATTCTTTGTGGTCAACTAAAAAAGTGATAAAGCGCTCGAATGATGTGCTGTCGGTCTGGGATCCATCCTTGTCAGTGGGCTATTTCTCGTTCCAGCCAGTGCACAACGACTGGTATATCAAAGGCTGTTTTATGTGCTATTCTGCCCATGGGATGGTGAATATAAAAGATCACTTGCTACTAATGGGAAAAATGTAGCAGGTTTCTTCTCTAAGACTATGAATGTTATTTATATATCTATAATCACAGATGATTATTTAATTTCTGTTTGTTGCTATACATATGTTAGAAAGTCACAGACCATGTGACTAACATGATTTGATGTGCAGTACTAATTCTGTGGCATCTTGATCAATCAGAGTTATCGGGGTCAGATTATTTTTACTCTTGGAACTCTGACTGCACATGCTGGTCTACTTGAGACTGTTATGCACTTATGTTGGTGTATAAAATTATGGGTTTTTTAAGATTATTTTTATTATGGTATCCCACGTTTGAAATAACATTGGGACCGTTCTAGATCAATAACGTAATGCCAACTTGACACAGATGAACGAGCCATTTATAACTGTTATTGGAAGGTCAAATGACATGCAACATGTTGAGGGGGAGAGACTGCATAATTGTTGAATTAAAAATACCAAATTAATGTTAATGCTGCTATGAACACTATCAATTGAATTAATTCTTTAAAAAATTAAAATAATAATATGAGGGATCTAATTCAGTCAGTAGTGTACACCAAAGATGCTTGGGTTGTAGTTATAACTGAATCACCTCCTCAGAACCAGAGGGTTTTTCCCATCCCAACTATCCTAATCATGTCCGTTATACATAATAATGAAATTCAAGATAAGTTGATTCCTACACATTTAGCTGCACATTTATGAAACCATCTAACACTGAAAAGGTATAAATATAATTGTGTGCATCAAAGTATCTGAATAGTACATATTGTAATTAAAAATTCAAATTGTCTAAATAAGTGTATGTCATAATTATATTTCTATAGCACTGCTCCTGAAATGTTTTAATTACTCCATTCCTGGAAGGGAAAAGAACTCAGACTACACAAATGAACCAAATATAAAATTAAAAGAAAACATTACTGGTTTATTAGTTCATTTTTGCAAAATATGTCTCTGCATTTACATGTACCAATTACATTATAAATTAACAATGGTTGTTTTTTACTTGCCATAGCACTTTAATGAGTGATTTTTCATTTTCCTAAGCATTTATAGGTGTGCAAATTTTCACTCGCCATAGTTTTTCAAAAGCCAAGGACTGGACTCATGACAATCATGTGACTTCAATAACTAGATAGCAGTACAGTTGAGAACAGACAAAAATAGTTTTTAAAATTAAAGAGTTTTTAAAAATTACAATACAGTCTTTGAAAATCATAGAAAAATGGTATTAAAGGTCCACAATCATGGCTCATTATTAATATACAGTATATAAAACAAATACATAAACATTACAGTATTAAAAATAAGAAACAATCTTGATATGTACTGTACAGATCTTCCAGACATTGCTGTCATACATGTTGAATGCATGCTGTTAAAATTAATAACCTTGATTATTAAAATAAGCAAACATTATAAAGCCTACGCTGAATTCTGCATGACACCATTTCTTGTTACCGGTCGCGAGATCGCTATTACACTGATTGAAAATTTGGTATTATGTTTCAGGTGTCTGATTAGTTCATCAAGATCAACTTCGTGAAGTTTATCTTGATGAACAAAGGTCGACGACAGTCACTTTCGCACCCTTGTTTTGGCTTCGTACACAGTAAATAAAATATATCCAACGGTAATTTTTTGATATAACATATTTGACAAAAGGTACTTTTCACTTCTTTCATCTTTTCAAACTTAAAATTAATATTTTGTTTGTTTGAACATTACTAATGCACCTGAATGTGTTTGAAGAACATTTTGTGATTAAAAAATCGTACCTTTTTCGAAATATGGATTTTAAGTGAAATTACGGTAAGATATGCTATATTTATTGTGTACGAAGCCAAAACAAGGGGGAAAAGTGACTGTCGTCGACCTTAGTGTCGGATAGATATGTAGGCCTAACCGTTTGTTCACATTAGAGGACAGAAAATGGCTTAGCCAAAGTTTAGCCACTTGCAAATTTTATTAACCATTTAAAAAAAATTATATTTTTTAAATTAGCCAGTGGCTAATTTGGTTATCAACAGCGCGAGCCCTAGTACGCACTGCTACGCACCGAAACAGGTCCCTCACCGAAACAGGTTAACGAATGATAAAAAAACAAAAAAAAGCATACAATTTTTAAAACTTAGCGTTTTTCTGCCATGCCATTTATGTTCATAGTGCAGCCAAAACCTAACCTTGGACAGTCCCAAAGACTTCATAGTCAACTAAAGTTAATTGTGGTCCCACTGACGTTGCCGTTGGCGCTTTACTCCAAGACATTACTGTTTACATGAGTAACCGACATTTGTAGTTATTTCCCTTTATGTCAGAATTTGCCACTCGGAACTCCTCGGCTGATTACGGATTTTCTGAAAGGTCTTGGTGGTGAAGTCATCGAATACAAGGCTATAGGTACTGGGTTCGCAGTCCGGTATCGGCTCCCACCCAGAGCGAGTTTTAATGACCACTACACCCTCTTCTCTTACTAACAACTAGCCCATAATATTGTCGTGGACAGACAGCCAAGATAGCTGAGGTGTGTGCCCATAACAGCGTGCTTGAACCTTCATTTCTCCTGCCCCCCGATTCCTCCAACCGTTTTTACCATTTCTCCTGCTCCTGACTCTTCATACTCCCCCAAACGTTTCTACCATTTCTCCTCCTCGTATTCCCTCAACTGTTTCTACTATTTCTCCTGCTCCTGACTCGTCATACTCCCCCAACTGTTTGTTTCTACTATTTCTCCTGCTTCCCACTCCTCGCACTCCCCCAACTGTTTCTACCATTTCTCCTGCTCCTGACTCGTTGTACTACCGCAACCGTTTTTACCATTTCTCCTGCTCCCAGCTCGTTGTACTACCTCAACCGTTTCTACTATTTCTCCTGCTCCCGACTCGTCGTACTACCGCAACCGTTTCTACCATTTCTCCTGCTCCCGACTCGTCGTACTACCGCAACCGTTTCTACCATTTCTCCTGCTCCCGACTCCTATTACGCCCCCAACCGTTTCTACCATTTCTCCTGCTCCCGACTCCTCCAACCGTTTCTAGTGCTCTCAACTTTTCTTATTCCTCCACTGTTTCTACCATTTCTCCTGCTCCCGTGACTCTTCGTACTCCCCCGAGCGTTTCTACCATTTCTCCTACTCTCGACTCCACGTCTGCTCCACGTCTGCTCCCTACTCTTCGTACGCCCCCAACCTTTTCTATAATTTCTCCTGCTCCCGATTCCTCGTTCTCCCGCAACCGTTTGCTCCCGACTCCTCGTATTCCCGCAACCGTTTCTATTATTTGTTTCTGCTCCGGACTCTTCGTACTCCCGCACCCGTTGTAGCTCCCCCCCCCCCCAATAATTCCCCCAGGTAGATAGCGAGCAGCATAACCCAGTGGTACAGTGCCCACCTGATGCACAGTCAATCTAGGATCAATCCCCATCAGCTAACCACTGGGGTTTTTCTCGACATAACCATATGTCCGATGCCGATATAACCGTAATTATAATGTGTTGAGTGCGTCGTTACACAAACAAAAAAAACACAAAAAAATTAAGGTAGAGGAAAGGAAATGTTTTATTTAACAACGCACTCAATACCTTTTATTTACTATTACATGGTGTCAGATATAATATATGGTTAAGGACCACTCAGTTATTGAGAGGAAACCAACTGTTGCCACTTCACATGCAACTCTTTTCGATCAGCAGCAAGGGATCTTTTATATGCACCACCCCCACAGACAGGAGAGTACATACCACATCCTTTGTTACACCAGTTGTGGAGCATTGGCTAGAACGAGAAATAGCCTAAAGGGTCCACTGACTGGGATAAATTTTACTTACAGAATGTAGGAAATAGCATTTCAAGTCATCCTGGTTTTTTTAAATTTTACTGAAGAACATACCCCCGAACTCCCTAGAAACTTTGCTTTACACCTTTGATCGAAGTCAACCCCCACTCTGTATGGCTGTTTTATCATCAGGTTTCTGTATTAGCATTATAAGACATTTTAAAACCCCGAAATAAAAACCGGCGAAAAAAGTGGGACTCAGTCACACCAGCTCCCACCCCTACCCCCTACCCTGGCTCTTACGATCCGGTGTTCTAGCACTCAAATACCGCTCCACTTAAACGTAAGTTTTTGATTGTTTAGTTTTTTGGGGTTTTTTTTACTTTTAAATTAACAAGTTAGATAAATCTGAATTGAAGTTAACCAGTTTATTTTAATATATATGTATATGTTTTAATACTATTATCAACGTTAAATAGTCTCTTTAATTGAAGAAAAAACTATTATGGAAAGTTTTGTTAAAATAGTTTAGATGTTCGATATTCGCTGTAACTGCATATAAAACTCAAGGTTTTTAATGTAACAATGAAATTTGGTTAAACATTATTTATTTTATTTGCAGGACACTAGTCCAACCCCAAAGCAAGCGAAAGAAACCATTTTGCCATTGTCAGCTGTAATCCAAACGACTTATTCCCACCTACAGTTACTTGACACACACTTGTTGTCATTGGTAAATCAATGTGATGTATTTCTAGATGTGTATATAAAATGACATTTTGTGTATAGAGATAAATTATATAAATTTCCACAATATTTGAGTTTACTGTTTTAATTTTTTGTACAATCACTGACAAAGATACAAATTCCAAAACAGTTTAAAAAAGCAAAGTTTAACACTTATATTGATATAAACAAAAACTAGACTAAAAGAGACATACAAGGTTTTTTTTTAAAGTGATAATAACTGTTACATATTCCTCATATGTGGGTAGGGATAGGTGAGATGTTTGTGTATGTGTGCATACATGTCTTGTATGTTTTATATATTTACAGAATGTTCTTTGAAATCAAAGATAAAAACAACACAACTATTTATCAAACTACAACACTGTATAAGAACAGAAGACAGTGTTTTTACGATGCACGAATATAGAATCTAACTAATTCAACGGTGAACCTCTACTAAAAAGAAAAATTGTGATGTGTACTTAGAATCCTGTTTCTCATTATCATAACACAAATCCATTGTTTTTTGAGACTATGCTGATTACATATTACCTCTAGATACTTTGGCGGTGTGTTATCAATCATCCTTCCTAGGTATGATATACCTGTTTAATATACTCCGTAAATGAGGCAATTGACAAGTTACTTTGAGACAGCTCTTGATTGGCTTCCACATGAGAGCATTGTAAGGTTTGTTCAGCTAAATATCCCTCATGTATGTTATCCAGTTTACCTCATCTGTTACACCAGTGTTGATAAAACAACACCACTAGTGTTGATAAAACAACACCACTAGAGCACATTGATTTATTAATCATCGGCTGCTGGATGTCAAAGATTTTAGTAATTTTGACATATAGTCTTAAGAGAGGAAACCCGCTAAATTTTTCCATTAGTAGCAAGGGATCATTTATATGTACCATCCCACAGACAGGACAGCACATACCACAACCTTTGACAGACCAGTCAAGGTGCACTGGCCGGAATGAGAAATAGCCCAATAGGCCCACCGATGGGGATCAATCCTAAACAGACTGCACATCAAGTTTCAAGACACATCGGTATTGAGAAATGATGTGATCTTAACAATCTGTGCTTTTTCTTCTTACAGACTGCTCTGTCCACAACTTTTCGAATGATCACTGTAACGATACAGTCGTATTTGAACACTATTGCAATGATTCCATGTAAAACATAAATCACTTTTAGAAACTAAGTAGCCATGTGTACCTCTATTCTCATCACTATTATTAGTTTTTTAAGTCACATGATTTTTAAACAAGGAATCGAATTTGTTTTTTAAAGGTATGGGTTATCACTGTGGGAAACCTACATGAAGTTTGTTATATTTTGTTGTGTGGTCTCAATTAGATTATACCTTCTAAAATTTGACAAATTCATAAATAAATGAAAGTGCACATAATCAAAATACTTAAAATAAAATCAAACCAAAAATGTAAGTTTAAAACAATTTAATTATTTTACAAACTACTTGTCAAATATACAGAATAGACATAATGCATGTTAAGAGCATTTCATATATAAACCTTTTTGTATACAATTAACTTAAAATAGTAGTCATAATATAACACCAAAAGGAGTGTTATTTAAGTGTTTACCACAATCACAGTGGTATGACCATTACAACAGTATTTCCTTGTAACAAATTGAGACTTTAGGCACACAAATATCCTGCATTCATGAATTTATGTTTCATGGCCACATAATGTGTGTGTGCTAATGTTCAATCTGTTTGAATAGGTTCTGTCACAATACATAATATATTAACATTATCATCTCTGTATGATGGTATCATGTTTCATCAACTGCCATTTCTGATACAAAATCTTTGTACATTATACAGTTTTTTTCTGGGTCAACTGCTGCAGACATCATCTCCTCAAGTTCTTCTTGCGCAAATGGTTCACCTATAATAAAAGTAACAGAATATCAGTACTTATTTTCATATTTATAATAAAATTATATTACACCATAAAGTATGGAATACCAAGTGTTAAAAAATATTTAAACTTTTACACATTTAATGTATACCTATATGAATTTATATGGTAATAAATAAAATATGTACCATGTTTTATTTATTTCATTGGTAAACATGATGCTAACATAGCTACATGTAAATAATGTTTTTCACACTTGGTAGCCGGTAATAATAAAGTAAGGTAAAAACATCCTGGATGGTGATGTTAAACTCGCACCACATTTTAAAATTTGAAAAGCAGTGGAAATGCCTTCAGGCCCAAAAATAATTTCAACTTTTACGGACATTCATAATTGAAAAAATATGTATTTACCAAAACTATTTTCCTACAAAACATTCCTCCTATTCTAAGTATAATGATGCATGGAGGTGAGTGTAAAGAGGTAGTGAAAGATACATGTATAAAACTTGATATATCCTTTTCCTTTTTATATTTCTCTGACCATGTATATTTCATTGACACTTATATCACAGTGATTTTTTTATGTACACCAGATTGTCTGTCAAACCAAAATGCATGGAACATATGCTTCAGAAACATCACAGCAAATGATTACCTTCTTCAGTCATATATTTTTTTAGTTCCTCTTGTGTTAGGAAGCCTTTACTATCTGCATCTAAAACCTGGAACGCCTTCAGTATGATGTCTTCTGGAGAGGGCTTATATCTGCCATACAGAAACATTCACATTAAATTTGCACAAGGTACCATCTTTTTTTGCTTATTTAAAAAAAAAAGGCACGTTAATTACCTGGTAGAAGATAGTTATTTGTGAATCATCAGCTAAATTTTATGCATACAAATCCTGGCATTGCAAATGCCTAGCTATAGATTAAATATAAAGAAATATATACCCGGTAGTTGATTTTAGTCTCAAGGAAATTACAAATATGGTTATAATTAGAAATAAGGAGTCATTTTAAATGTTTTAGTTAAAGTTCTGTGATACTTCCATCATAATGTGCCCAAAATTCCAAAGTGTGTTCTCAAATAGAAGGGTTTTTGGTGCATTTCTGACAATGTTCAATCCCATACAAACCACACCCATGTATGAAATGGCACTTCTGGTGAAAAACTAAATGTAATTTAAAATGATAACTCTTTGGATATCACTAAGCTAAGAATTTACTACATATAATCATATTCCAAATAATTAGACTTCAAACATGGATATATGTAAATAGTGTTTTCCTCAGACATTTGGCAAGGCATGGTAGACTAAACACTTTGGAGGCATTTTTACCATTTTCAGGGCACTTTTTCTTCTCATGAAAGATAAAAAATTAATTGAAATAAAAATAAAGTTTTCAGAAAGTATAAATAAATAGTCAATTAAAATTATCTTTATTCTTTTTGTACAGAAAAAAGAATTTAATCATACCAAACAGAGATACACTGAACAGAACTGGTGCCAGTATTTTTCAGTGATCTGCAATTTTGGGGCAAACATGTGACATCAGTCATATATTGGGGGGCCATTTCACTGTGGATCAGTACAATACTATCCCTTCAAGGTTTATTTAGTAGTAGTAGTAGTATTTAACATACCAGTCAAAACTCGATCTCTATTGAGGTCACACACATACAGTTTTTATGGTGAAGTCCTGACCGTATGACATCCACGTCTCAGACTCTTTATTAGAATCTTGTGTCTAGACTCTTAACAGTTTTATAAGCACCAGGCCAAGTCTCAACTTGTTAACTACAAGAATTTTCTAATATTTTTGCCAAATGCAAGATTGGCGCCTGTGACAAATTTGAGCTTGCCTACAGTAATTTTAAATCAGAGTCATTTTTGCAACAAATATCCATATACACATGTATTAAACAAAAATGATCGCTTTAACCGCTAGCAATAATTCTTATTCAGGGACTAAACACTGCCATAGGTAAAGTCTGTGACCACGACAATTGCTGTTGTTGGTACATTTAAGCCCTACATACACATAATTAAAATTAAAACAAGCATTTTCATACTGTTTTATTATTGTTGTCACTTTACCAACCATTTTATTTGTAGGCTGTTCTATCCCTTAAAAATAAACCTAATATTTAGTTAAGTGGACATGAACATACATAATATCTATGTTATTTTGAATACATTGAAAATATCCCCTTTTTCAACTTTTAAATAAACAAACTAGATAATTTTTAAGTACCTTCTTTCTATTAAAACTGTTGTCATCATGGGTAAAAACTTCTCAAATCGAATATAGCCTGTTGGTTCCTCCTCTTCTATCTAAAGAATATGGAAAACATATTGCTGCATATCTGAATCATTCTACTATTTAACAATATGTAAGCTACCTGGGTACTGTGTTTGTTCTTGCAATTCAGAATAATTAAATTTCTATTACATACATTCATTACAATAAATTGTCATCCCAATGGGAGTTCGATGAATGTATATATTACGTCATCAGGGAATGTCATACCTGATAGCGTCATTTTATATTGGTAATTTGTCTTACTGGTTGTTGTCAAAAACATTTCAAAATAAAATAATATGTACTCAGTACTTTTAATGTATTATTAGTAAACATGTTTCAAATTTAATTATAAGTATTGTCTCTTATTTCTTTTACATTCATCTGGGTATGTGTAAAATAAATCATCCGCAAACATTATGTGAGAATGGCTTTGCCGATACACAGTTTGCGGATGATTTTATTTTTCATACCTTGATGACTGTAAAAGAAATAACAGACAATTCTTACATAAAATGAACAGTGGCATTAATGACAGTAATTGTAATTAAAAAAAAATTAAAGGCACTCAGTCATGGATAGTTGACCTAATTATTGGCCCAAGAAAGTATTATATGACAATATATACATTTGATTTGTACTTAAAAGTACTTTATTGAACCATCTACATAACCACCATATCACACTTATTATTGATATTTTATAAAAATAATTGAATTATGTCGATGGTCCATACTTCAGAGAAAAATAACAGCTATTTAGAGAGGTGTGAAGTATTATTTTGAGTCATGTGATGGGCATCCCCCCAAATAACCACAGTGTCACAACGATTTACCAAGCTCACGTAACGAGAACGCTTGACCATCCTCTGTGACATATGGTAAATTGAAAAAACAACAATGAAAATAAGTTATTAAAAATTAATAAAAACATGTAATTTATTTATTTTAGTAACAAAAGCATGTTAAACGTCAACAATCTCAACTATTTAGGCCTTTGCATCAAAAGGTAAATTTATTGTTTGTTTACGTAAAAAAACACCTCTAAACATCTGGATCACAAACACCTTCATTTTCCACCTTATCAAATATGCCTTAACAGCTGACTTGGGATAGGAATTGTTACAGATTAAAAGAATACTCTTAACTAGACGGTGTTTATATACGATTTGACTATATATATGACAGCTATGTATATAGCCTCCACAAATGAGAGCTGGCTATATTCACAGCGAAATTTTTTATAGGTGGTAAATAGGTATTTTATTGATCCATATTACCGAACCATCTGAAACAGGAGGAATACATACTAAGTACTGTACGAACAGTGCATTTTCTGAGATGGGGGGGGGGGGGGGGCTTTTATGTATGTTTCCCATAGACATGAATAGCATAATACTGCCCTACAGTACTAACAAAATATTTATAATAATAAATAAAATAAAATAAAATAAATAAATAAATCACCACCATCCCAAGTTGTTCCTGCATGTGAGGTTTGATGGTTCTGTATGCAAGTTATGGTCCGGACAAGAAAAAGTTAACAGACGGACAGAGCCATACCATAATATGACCAATAGATGGGTGTATAATAAAAAACAAAATACTGGCAGAGTTTAAAGTATAATCACATCACAATACAACTTTCATAAGCTGACTGGGAGAAGTAACAAAAGAAAATTTATACATTTTTAAAGCAGTGCAAAAAAAAAAAAACAGGGTTAAAAGAATCATCAATACGATACAGTGCCCGCCTGATGCGCGGTCGGTCTAGGATCGACCCCCGTCAGCTAACCACTGGGTTTTTTCTCGACATAACCATATGTCCGACGCCGATATAACCGTCATTATAATGTGTTGAGTGCGTCGTTAAACAAACAAATAAAAACAAATAAAAAGAAATTGCTACCCCAAAATACATAGCTTGGTCTCTATAATGAGAGTATATGTATGTCCAAATGTCCGTCTAGCTCTCTTACAGTCGAGCTACTGCAGATAGCAGTAAATCCTTGTCCAGATCATATCTTGCATACAGATGCACACAGGACAATCAAACTACGTTTAGGAATAACTTGGGATGGTAACTGGTCCAAAACAAACTGTTTATCATTGTAAAACTTTTACATAATTAGACTTGAATCATACCCGTAACATATTCATTGACATAGATATGGTTTTCCATCAAACTCTGATAGGTGTATCATGTACCTCACCGTTGCCATCAACTAGAACTTGACCCAGTGCAAAAAAGAAAATGTCATTACATGGCACTGTTCAACAATCCCATCGCCAAGCAACAAGTTCTAACCTTGGCACAGCATATGTATCCTGAAAATACTCGTCATTTTATGCATCGGTTTGGGGAAACTACCCACAGGGTCTACGGACATCTCTTAACATTAGCACCTTCGACCTAATGGTTTAGAAACAGGGCCATCTGAATGGTATAAAAGCACGAACATAACGGCTCTGAATGTGCACGTTAAACAAAAAAGTAAAGTAAAGAAGTGCGTTAACCGGCCTTGGTGGCCTAGCGGTTAAGTCGCCGGAAAACAGGCTGGTAGGTACTGGGTTCGC
>JAECMU010031686.1:0-10852 GCA_016106625.1 Dracogyra subfuscus | reverse complement strand
GGGGGGGTGTAATATGAAACGTTGCTTTTTTTATTCTGTGACAATTTACTTTTTCTATCGGCTGATTACGATTAAAGCAAAACTTAAAGCAAAGTCATAAACGTATACTTTCCAAGTCACTATTTGGTTCTGGTCTGGCAACTGACTCCGTATCGGCCCTGCGACAGAGTGACGCCATAAATGACGTCGCTTGCTTTTATATGTTTTCAAACATACCACGTGATGTCATTTGACTAATCAAAATACAGGATTTGCCAACGCGGTGTGACCCGTTTGACGTTATGTTTACTACTTGGCTTACTAAAATGCTATTTTTGTAGTTAAATCATCATTATATATCGGGTTGCCTATTACAACATATTTTCCCATAATGTTGTTGTACAGTTTGGTACCTTCAGTTTGTTTAATAAGTGTGTAGTTGATCTAGAATTATCAAATGCAACCCGCCAACCCGAAATGCAACCCGCTGCAACCTGACGTCTCGAAAGGTAAGTACCAACCCTATCTAACAAAAAGGTGTAAACTAATAACGTTTGTAAAATAACTGTTTCAGCTGATGTACAGCGTTCATAAATTATATTTAGAACATTTCGTCTGACGTAGCCTTGACCTGTCCTAACATATCTCCAAGTAAACATGGCGGCGTCCGTCAAAACCCGGAAGTAAATACAAATAAACTATGGTGATTCCATTGAAATAATAAGTTATTGTGTGCTAGAAACTTAGCGAAATCAATCTGTAGGTATATATATATATATATACACAAAATCATTCATTTGACCTCCAGGTTATTGTACAATGTAGCTAAAATAATATAAATATTTGCTTTTCCCCTCAATTTTTATTGACGGCAGGATAAAAATAATATCGAGTTAATGACGTAGGATATCGGCTTTATCCTGTTCATGCCAAATTCCTCTCGAACCAGTCTTGCTAAATTTCACATTCTCGCCTTCACAGAATAAGCCCCAATATCCTGTATGATTAGCTACTAATTCACTATTTAAACAATTTGAAAACTGCTTCAAGGATTATTTTACATAGTATTATCATTCAAAAATATTTTGGTTTTTATTTAGATGACTAAGAACATGTCAGAGTAAGGATTAAATTAGTTGGCCTAAAACATGATTTCTTGGCATACGAATGGCAAATTTAGTTGTTTATTTGGAGTTTTATAAGGTTCCCAAGAAATATTGTTGAGGGGCAATTCCACGAACAATTATACCTTAGGAGTTATGCCTTTTATTTTTCACGCTTGTTAATAATCAATAAACCATAATATGCTCTGGTTTTGTTTCAAAACTATGTCATGTGATCTGGTGTCCATCTTTGATTTGTGTTATTTGCTCATAAGAAGACAACCCAAATTGCACTGATACCTTTTTTTCAAAAATGTAATTAAATTTGGATGATTAATATGATAAACCTATTACATTTTGTTTTTAAGATTTTAATGGTAATTTCCAAACAAAACAAATACATAAATATGGAATAGATTTTTATGAATAAAAACCTAACTTATAGCATGAGCTTGTTGCATCAGTTACCTTTTGAAGCATTTTTTAATATTGCCCTCCTAAAGTGCTAACGCATATTATATATTTTTATATAACGTCTTAGTTGTGCCATGGGTATACATCATGGAAACAACATAATCTAAGTAGACACACCAATAATTAAACACCCCAGTTAGTAACTGACGCAACACATTAGCACATGTATACATCATTTTCCATTGTAACATTTCTTTGAGGCCGAAATTGATAATGTATGATTGTGAAATGTGTTGATCTCCAAACTATAGCGAGTGCTGTTCACATTTACCACAGAGTTTCATAATTTCCTTGACTTTTGCACTTGTAAGTTTTATAATGTCTTTGTTATCACATCTGTAAACTATAGAAAATAATTGTTTTAAAGAACTGGAAACACATATACCTTCACGATTAGAAGTTACTCTAAAGATATCTATTTCACTATTTAATCATGACTCAATGTAACACTATTTCTGAGCAGATATGTGTGCAGATGACAACACTTTCACAAGCATCAATACATACAGCCTTACGATAAATAGGAAAAATTCAAAAGCATCATAATTACTGTTCAACCACAGGCTTCAGAACAATGAGTTTAATGTGTAAATCCATGTATGAAGTGTGCTGAACCAATGGGTTCAGATAGGTTTCAATTCCGTCTGAAATAATCCAAGATGGCTATATGAACAAAGCTAATAATCGGCTCAAAAACCAGGCATTTCTTTACTTTATAGCTATTATAATGCATAATTCACAATACATTAAACTGAAGAAGGGTTTTACATACAAAATACTGATAAATGGAGATAGGGTAACACACAAAATGTCTGTTTTTGTTCAGCATGTGTGTGGAATATGACCTTGCAAGTGAATTTAGGCTTTTTCTTGTTTTATGACATTATTTGACCAGTGGACTAAATATGTTATTAATTTCACTATCAGTTGTTTGTTGGGCAACACTATTTTACCCTTTCAGTATTGCTAGACCATCATGTGTATAATAAAACGTGATATAGGAGCAACCTAGCAGTGACCCCTATTGGTCAGGTGACGTCATATTTCAATTTCAAAATGGCCGCCTTTTAACTATTTCTCACTGTTTGTATCACATTTAAAAGTGTAAGTTACAAAACGTTAGCAAAAACATATGACTATGCAAAAGAAATGCATCTAATCACAAACACTGTATAATAGCTGAATGGCTAAAGCCTAAATATCAAAGGAATTGTTCACTTTTTAGAACATTATGAAACTTGAACAAATCTTCTATTGCTTAGTGGAGTCAATTTAAAACAGATATTTATATCTCCCCCTTTGTCTGCCATTTTGAATTTCAAAATGGCTGCCACCAGTTACAATTTGTACTGGAAAACTCTGATTCTAAGTCATGGAGAACCATGATTCCAAAACCTTTTCTCACACTGCAATGAGCTGCGAATCAACCAGTGCATACATTTTAGTGGAGTTTATATTTTAAAGATAGCCGCCACATGTAAACATTTTCAATGAAATTCTCGAAATCTAAAGCAGATAGGATTGTATAATGCATGTACATTCTTGTATACAAATTTACCAACATAAAATTTCAATAAAGCCTAATTGAAGATGCATTATGTTATTGTGTCATCATGCAGTTTCTGATTCAGGATACCCTAAATGACTTAAAACCATCATAAAACATCGTATGTATCCTAGTTCAAGGTATAACCCTTATTCTGCCCGACTATTAGTTATCTGTACACATAAGAGATACTCCAAACGTCCGTATGATCATCAATATTTTTTGGGTGGTGAACATTACAATGAACTGTGTTTTTTTTAGAACACTTTTGTTTTCCAGGTAATTTATCTTCTTTTTTAAAAAGTTTTTTAATTAATATATGACAATTAACACAGTGAGGATTATATTGAGGATTATAAACAAGGCATTTGTAATTAGATGGGTTTCATTTGGTGTTCAGTATATTTATATTTTTGGTCGAATATGGTGAACACATACATTATTAACTTTTTGTATGCACCATTAGATTCCTTGAAGCATGAGTTTTAAGAGTTGGTATAATGTTTTTATGTGCCTTAGAATAAGAGTTTTAATACAAATTGTAGTTAATAGCGTCCATTTTGAAATTTAAAATAGCAGCCACCTGGTGAAGATATTGTTTTATGTGCTAATTTTAAATTGACCCCACAATGATAGAGATGATTTGTGCCAAGTTTTATTCATTCCCGGTCTAGAGCTTGTTTGTTTTTGAACACTGCACATGCTTTCACGACTCAATGTGGGGATCCTTCACTCGTTGTTTTTGTCAGCGAAGTGAAGTTTTCTAATGCAATGTATGCGGACATTGGAATTGATTAAACGCTGGAACGCTTCTCATTTCGACAGTCTGCTCCACCAGGTTGGATTCATTTTTAGCGAGATTCCTTGTCTCCACGTCATTTCTCTGTCTATGTTGACTTTCTTTTTTGCGTGACTCGTATGACGGCCATTCTGCAGAATGCAACAGTTGTTTCCGTTTAGTCCCTACATGTCCGAACCTATCCTAGAAGCACTGGAAGATTGACCGCCCCACTCTAAGAAGAAATAGGAAGCAGGGTTGGCCCCTACTACTTTCTTTTAGACTTTGTTTTGTTGTGATACCATCTCGTTTCCTTCGGAGTCGGGCCTGTCCACACCACTATACCAACCCATGATGACCGGACTTTACCCTAGTCTGATTCTCTTTCTCGTTCAGACGGATCCGGTAATATGGTACACATAGTGTGATAACACATGCCACTTTACATCGGAGGGTATAGAGTAAAACGTGATATAGAAGCAACTCAAAATGGCCACCAATTATCTATTTCTCTCTGTGTATCACATTTAGAAGTGCAAGCTACTATATATTACCTCCAATCACAAATTTTAGATTATAGTATTAATATTTATGTATTACTGTTACATATAATTATTATGTTTTAAACGCGAATATGCTGAACAACACAAGACTAATCACAAATACCCTGTATATAATATACCAATGGTTAAAGCCCATATATATCGATATAATTGTTCACCTAGAAAAGCATGAAGCGTGGCACAGATGCTGTACACACTTAATATTTCCCCCTGGTAGCTGCTGTTCTGGATTTCAAATTGACCAATATCAGTCAAAACTTAAATTGACCAATACCAGTCAAAACGTTTATTCAACATCTTGGATTCTAAGTCACATACAACCATGGTTCCAAACCCTATATATTCGTGTTTTAAGGAGCTATGAATCTACTGGCTCAGATACAAAGTAGGTAATATATATACATATACTCAATGCCATCTCTTGATATTTACTACAACTTTGCAAAACATTTTTGGTATGATTTTATCTTTACTTTATTTTAAAGTTAACCAACATTTATATCGTAATACATTTAAAGTTTCTTGTATTTTATTAAGACAAAGTAACAATATGAAATGACATATTACTGATGTTTTAAAGGATTTTATTTGTTCCTTTTTTGTCAGCTGGTCCAGACAATGTTTCACTTGATCCTACATCTCCTGGGAATGTAACTGAAGGAGACAGTCTGAATGTGAACTGCACGGCACAGTGTAACCCATCACCATGCTCCTTCTTATGGGAACTTGGAAATAATGTAGTCTCATCAGGCGGTTTATTATCACTAATAAACATCAACAACACTATGAATGGAAGTGTGTACACGTGTACAGTTAACAATACTGCTATACCACGTTCTACAACAATACAGTTCACGTTGACTGTCATCCCTAAAAGTACATGTAAGTATTATATTACACTTATTAATTGATAATCCTCAAGAATCTGACCAGGTATGTCATTAATAGGCGGCACCCAACGATTTTTCACTGGCTTTCCAATCAATTGTCGCCAGGTATCGAATTTACAATAAACGGTCCTTCTCGACATTGTGTCAAGTACATGCAACCAACCATTTGTCACAAAACCATTCTTACATAAATGTTGTTTATAATTGAATAGTCTTCATATCATTAGATGATTTATTAAAGTTGTAAATTTAATTAATGTTGTCAGTGTTCTCCCTACGATATTTTCATGGGATGGGAAGGGACACCCCGCTATTCCGTTTTGCCGCCTTCCCACCCCCACTTATCTGCACCCCTGTTTGTTTTTCCGTATCCTGCTATATTTTATAGCACCCAGGTGCGCTATTTCAAAATGCACACTTTATTCATGCACTGAAAGAAATAGATCAGTCTGCATACTAGATGTCAACAGTAATGAGCCGCTGTATGTACGAAAATGCATCTGGCGATAAACTCCAGTAGCTTACGAGATACGTTACGTAATTTAACAGTATTTTGAACAACGTCTATTGTGTCCCATACCAGTACACATTTATATGTTTAATAATATATAATAAGAATAATATATTATTTGAGTAATAAAAACAATTTTTATGGTCTCGGCAATCTCCGACAGAAAAAAACAACAACCTTATATGGCGCCAAATGTATCACGTGATCAGAACGATCATTCTGTCTTTTGTGTCCCCTGACTCGTTAGATATTTTGACCTCATTTGCAGATTTAATTGGTCTACTAGCATAGGCTATCACCCGTTCTTTACCATCCTGAACCTGTGCCAGCACTGCACCAACTCTGCCACACATGTTTCAGCACGAACATCCGGTCTACCACCACATCTTCGAATCAACAAATCATTAATTCCTGCAGCTAGTTTCACATACAAATGTTGAGTAGCACACCAGTAATTATCAGTCAAAAATTGTAACGTTACCACTCACAACTCATCAATCGGTGCCCCCTTCTGAATCACAAAGTTCAATGTAAAATCTCGAGGTGGCAAATATTGGCTGGGATTGTCAAAATTGTTGCCTCTCGAATCAGTCACCAATACACACAACTTTTCTGTTATGAATTATGAATTCCACCACGTGTGAGCAACGAAATGCTACCCCACAGCAACCATGGCAACCAAAACAAATCCCACCTCTTGGTATTCTTGCTCTTTCTTAGAGCACACTGTATCCCCAGCTTTCTCACTCTCTGTGACTCTTCCTCCTCTTCTCTCTCCCTGTCAACCCTTTTAAACATGTCCGTCTTCCCCAAAATCCTGTGCATCCTCACATACATACCACGTGCAGTAATTCATACCGTACACATAACAATATATGCGCCTGTTACATTAGTAATAAAATTCATACCGTACACATAGTAATATATGCGCATATTACATACGTAAGCGGGATCACAGCGTGGATTGTGGGCCCCATGCATGTGATTGAGTTAAAATCTGCGGGAGATTCGGTGCCAGTTTCGAGTCTTAGCAATGGCACCTTATCAGGCTTAGATAAACCATGTATATAATGAACATGGATCAACATTACCTGTTAAAGAGCTAGTTGGATCACATTTTGTCAGGCTAGATACACTGGAAGTAGCAGTGCGTCTCTGTCAAATGACCATGTATCTAATGAACATGGATCAACATTACCTGTTAAAGAGATGGTTGGATCGCATTTTGTCAGTCTTAGATGGAATGGAAGTAGCAGTGCTTCTCTGTCAAGTGACCATGTATCTAATGAATATGGATATATGTTACATGTTAAAGAGATGGTTGGATCACATCTTGTCAGGCTTAGATGTAATGGAAGTAGCAGTGCTTCTCTGTCAAGTGACCAAGTATCTAATGAACATGGATCAACATTATCTGTTAAAGAGCTGGTTGGATCACATCTTGTCAGGCTAAATACACTGGAAGTAGCATTGCGTCTCTGTCAAGTGACCATGTATCTAATGAACATGGATAGATGTTACCTGTTAAAGAGATGGTTGGATCACATCTTGTCAGGCTTAGATGCAATGGAAGTAGCAGTGCTTCTCTGTCAAATGACCATGTATCTAATGAACATGGATCAACATTAGGCTGCCTTTCCACTGACGCGGTTTTACCCGCGCGGCTAGCCGCGTAGCGGTTCAACCCACGCGGCTGGCGCATTTCCATTGAGACGTTCTTATAACACGGTTTCTTCCATGTGACGTCATTAATTAATTAAGCGGCCATATGTAAATTATTATTATTTATTTTTTTGGTTTATTTAACGACGCACTCAACACATTAAATTACGGTTATATCGGCGTCGGACATATGGTTATGTCGAGAAAAAACCCCAGTGGTCAGCTGACGGGGATCGATCCTAGACCGACCGCGCATCAGGCGGGCACTGTACCACTGGGCCATGCTGCCCGCTATATGTAAATTAAAATATGTTATTGTAAAATAAAGACGATTTGTTTGTTTATAAAATCGAGATTTGAACTAGTACTTAGAGGCCGTCCATAATTTTCAATATTTTCACGAGCGTACAAACCATACGCGTTGAGGAGGGGGTAGCGTATACTTTAAAAAAATAATATAAAAAAATAAATGTTGATCAACATTTTTCATTTGGGGATGTACACTTTTAGGTTGGCGGAGCAGAATGTTTTCTAAACTGGACACATTTGGGGTGGGGGTGGGGTGTTGTTGTTTTCTGGGTGTTGTTTTTTTTTTTTTTTTTTTTTTTTGGTTATAGGCCTATTCCAATACATAGGTCTACTTTTCTGTTTATGTCAAACTAAACTGAAATTAATTTAAAAAAAAAAAATAAAAACTATTAGATACGAGACCTAGCACATGTAAAAAGACACTAATTTTGGGAACATAAAATAATAAGGAATCGATTATGTTTTACTGACACCACTCATAGGGGCGTAGACCCACATTGCACAATTTCCGGATCAGTCACAGATACTGTGTAGACATAGTTTAGTAAACCTAATATTAGTTTTTAAATCATTGTGATGGATGTGTTTATCAACTTCTCATTAATATGCGTGTATAATGGTAGCATAATATTAAATTATTATTATTATTATTATTATTATTATTATTATTATTATTACACTTGTCATGTCTTGGGACGTTGAATTTTCTTGCGATTGTTGTCCAGCAATTGTTAATTCAGATCCGGTACTTATATTCACTTAAGGATTGGTAATAAATAGGGGTGTGATGATATACTCGAATATTCGGTGCACCGAACAGCGATCTGTATCGTAGTTGCATTCGTATTCGTCACTAGCTGAACAGAATATACGAATACTTACATATAATGTTTACTGTATAATTTATGTTTTTAATTCATACCAACTAAAATGCAATAACGATTCGATCGTTTTTATTGTCCTTTTGTATATTAGGTCAACCGCATAGTCAGACTCATAGACCGATCCTTTTTTTTTATTCCACGCGTTGGACTGGTACTCTACATGCAGCTTAACTGCGCTTCTGTCAAAACACTGTATGACGCCGAATAGTCTCGTTCAACCAGTCGATTAAGAGACACGGGCGAGTGTAGTTTGTTAATTTATGCATTCAATAATGTTGAACCAATATTCTAACGTTTAAATAACAGCTCAAAGCAAAATATATTTGTATAATTCTTAACGAGAACTGAGGCATATTAGCAATTCAAATATGGATATAAATTGATTAAAGCTGCTATGTCTGGAATATTTTTATTATTTAAGCATTTAGAACGGTTAATCCAGTCACATTTGGTGCATATAACACGCCACACTCAGCATTGGATTCGCTATGCTGGCGTTTCCAAGTTAAAAATAAACACGGTACTTTGAAAGTGGGACACTTTTGTCGGGCCGACAATGGGCTAAAAATAGTAAGGATCGGCTATTGTTGCATTACCAAAACTGAGCAGTCAAATTTAGCAGACACTCATGTCGACGTTCTTAACATCGGACTCGTACGCCTTTTTGATTGTTACCTGTTTAAACACTGTTATGCTAATTTTTATTATTCACTACAACTTACGAATTTTAGGGTTTTAAGGACTTTAAGAGTATCTTTATATAAAAACAACATAAAAACAAAATAACAATCAAGACATATTTCACAGTCTTATTGTTACTAATATCCGTATAAATACAAGCTAACCATTTTATTAAGCACTTTTATAATATCCGAGAACCGAAGTATCACTTTAAAAATCCTTCTGTACTACGGAAATATAGGATGTCCAATTAGTTTTGTATAGACCACATCACAACACACATTATAAAAAGGCGTACGAGTCCGGTGTTTAGAACGTCGCCATGTGTGTCTGCTGAAATTTGCAGCTAACATGCGTTCGGTATTACAAAATGGCGAGCATTGTTCGAACTGGCCAGTAAACATTTGACGATATGCGTTAATGACGACAACTCGCGAGTGAATTAAAAGTGCAGTTATGCTTGTATTTAAACTTAGAACTTGATTGTATACGATTGAAACCAGACATAGCAGCTTTAATGTATTCTATTAACTTTTTTACTAATTGCTATTTTCAAAACTCTGCCCATTTTTAACTCTAACCACCCCACCCCCACCCCCTCCATCCCGAGTCAGGCCACCGATTGAAACCAGACATAGCAGCTTTAATAGTTATACTAGTTAACAAATGACAGGTGAGGAACCGATAGCTAAAATGTAGTATTGTTAAACCTGTGATAGCTATAAATTATAAGTGATAGTAATAGTTAATGTGCAATTTAAACGTACATACTGATTTATTCAGCAATGTGTTTGTTAAAGTCTAAAACATGAATCGAAATCTATGCAAGGCTAATTTAATTTAATAGTCTTCAGGAACATATTTACTTGGCAGGTGTTCCCAATATACACCGAAGCTGGCTTTCGATTTCGGATCTGATTCTGGCGAGTGACGAGTGTGGCAAAGACTGGCTGGTGTATTTTGACATCTGGGCCCGTGCTTATAAACCTTAAAGTCTATACTTTAATAAAGTCCAGACTATAACGTAATGCTATTTGAATGGCGTTGCCATGACGTTAAAGTATGCACTTTATTAAAGGGACATTCCCGTGTTTGCTGCATTGTATGATTTCTACGATTAAACTTACACATTAAATATATTTTCTTGTTTAGAATATCAGTGTCGGTGTATTCAATGTGTTTCTGATCGTTTCTGATACTTGATTGTATACGATTGAAACCAGACACAGCAGCTTTAATACTAGATACCAAACACCAAAATGACCTTGAAAATATATATTTGATATTCAAAATAAAATTATTTACCGGTAATCCATAACTTCTGTCTACATTATAAAATGTATATACGGTTTCGGTTTGCAAGCATGGAAAAGTGTAAATTGTTATCAAAGCACTTAAGAATATTTTTTAAAATATGTACAATTTGTACATTTATGTTTGCAAAGGCCATGGTATATTTTAAAGTTCCAATA
>JAECMU010031660.1:0-12553 GCA_016106625.1 Dracogyra subfuscus | reverse complement strand
CCCCCCCCCCCCCCAAACAAAACATTGCTTCAACGTATTTGTAACATCCCACAGTTTGACACCCAATAGCCAATGTATTTTTCGTGCTGGGGTGTCGTTAAACATTCATTCATTCATTCATTCATTCAAGCGGGCAGCATAGCCCAGTGGTACAGTGCCCGCCTGATGCGCGGTCGGTCTAGGATCGATCCCCGTCAGCTAACCACTGGTTTTTTTTCTCGACATAACCATATGTCCGACGCCGATATAACCGTATTTATGATGTGTTGAGTGCGTCGTTAAACAATAGTCGTTAAACAAAAAAAAAATCATTCATTCATTCATTATTTATAACATCAGTGATTTTACTAGCAATACAAACAGTTTTCATAAACTCCTGTGTTATAAAACTGTGAGTGATTTAGTAAAGCAATTCTGGACAAAGTATATCGAAGAATGATGAGCGACGGCAATAAAATTAATATGAATGGTTTATTTTACTGGTTAAATAAATATAAAACACAATAAAACACCCCCACCAACACCTCTCATAAAGAAAGAAAAACGACCCTCTCCCCCAAAAAACCCTTACAATAACAGCAAAAATAAAAGTCTCCCTAAAAACAACGAAAAACCCAAACAACAACAACAACATAAAAACAATACAAAAAACAAAACACTCTCCCCCCCAAAAAAAAAAAAAAAAAAAAAAAATCAAAACAAAAATCACAACAACAAACAAACCCAATAACAACGAAAAAGCACACCACACAAACAAACAAACAAAACAAACAAAACACTCATGGTTGCGAAATCCAACGAACAGTATCTTTGGTATACAGGTATACAAGTTAATTATCGGGAAATAAATCTTTACTCTCTTTCTTTGTTACTTCGTTGCCATGGTTACCCGTTCTTCAGAAAGGCAGAAAGGCAGCACGGGTAGTTGGAGATAACGTAAATTAGAAAATCATATCGGCAAGACAATACAGACTGGTAAGTCACACAGATAAGACTGTCCACGAAAACCACCTCCCGACAAAACCTAGGAACAACGCCGTGGTAAGCTAGCTGTTGTTATCGTTTTGTTTAACCTGTTGAAAGAGTTTGTATTTTACATATTTAATTAATTAACCGTTTGTCTTCTAGCTTACATTTGTGCAATTCACAGTCGATATAATATGTACGTCATGTATTTTGTCACACTTGTTGACTTCTGAAATGATCAATCTACAACAACAACTGCTACTACTGCCACTACCACTACCACTGCCACTACCACTATTATTATTATTATTATTATTATTATTATTATTATTTACTACTACGACTACTAGTACTATAACAACAGTTACTAGTATTACTATTGCAGCTGCTAATTATGATAATAATATATGCCTTTGTGTGTGTGTGTGTGTGTGTGTGTGTGTGTGTGTGTGTGTGTGTGTGTGTGTGTGTTTACATATCTTGTATGGACATGTGTATGTGTATATGTAGTGATTCCGCATGTGTATATGTATTTGCATGTGTATATGTAAATATGTGTGCATGTGTATGTGAATGAGTATTACTATTAGTATGTGTATGCGTATGTGTATGCGTATGTGTATGTATGTATGGTCTATCCTTTTTGCGTATTCAGTGAAATATATTTCAATAAATCAAATATGTTATGCATGATTTTGTGGCTAGTTTTTTTCTACAAATACTATCAACTTTTTTTTAATGTTGAATAATTTTTATTCAGTCCAGGCATTTAGTGAACTATATTTAATTCAATATACGGAGTATCAAGGATGAAAATAAAAATACACGGCTCTTGACAGCTGTTGAAGTATATATGCATAGAGTGTCAAACGACAATGGTGAACAAACTAAGCTGTATGACAAAAGGGACGACTTCAACTTTCCAATAATCAATATTCCCTTTACGTCGACCAATATACTTTCTGCTCCAGCGTTTTGTGTCTATATATTACAACGTCTAAGATACCTTAGGGCATGTTCGTTGTATCCATATTTCACTGAACGCCATATCATGCTGGCGTAGTTGTTCTATCAGGGTTATGCTGTCAACGACTCCTATGGATATTCTTCTCTTTTTTTCGGTAGAGTGGAATGGACATTTGGCAAAATTAGTGGTAGATTCAATGTTTATGGAAGACATTTAGAGGCTATGTCTACTAAATACGATGCACCAATGACAAACTGATGGCTGAAACTGTTCCATATTTTCTACTTGTGCATACCTTTTCATCTCTTTTGGTGAAACCGGCCTCGGTGACGTCGTGGTTAGGCCATCGGTTAACAGGCTGGTAGGTACTGGGTTCGGATCCCAGTCGAGGCATGGCATTTTTTAATCCAGATACCCTGAGTGAGTGCTCCGCAAGGCTCAATGGGTAGGCGTAAACCACTTGTACCGACCAGTGATCCATAACTAGTTCAACAAAGGCCATGATAACTTTGTGCTATCCTGCCTGTGGGAAGTGCAAATAAAATATCCCTTGCTGTTAATCGACATAAGAATAGCCCATGAAGTGACGACAGCGGGTTTCCTCTCAAAATCTGTGTGGTCCTTAACCATATATCTGACGCCATATAACCGTAAATAAAATGTGTTGAGTGCGTCGTTAAAGGGACATTCCCGAGTTTGTTGCATTGTAAGATTTTGTTTAGGAAATAAAATGAAAATACAAATGTTAGAACGATCAGAAACACGCTTAATATACAGCCACTAATTTTCTAAACAAGAAAATATATTTAATATGTAAGTTTAATCGTAGAAATATTTTATTAGTCGATAACATCTTAAAATATTGCAGCAAACATTTCTTTCTTTCTTACGATATCTGGAGAGGGAATACAACCTTGAGGGTGGGGGAGGGGGACACAAGCTATATTGTTACCTTTATTTAAATAGAGTAGGAAAGAAAATCTTACATTTTCGTCCTGGGGAGGGGAAGTGCCTCTCCACCCCTGACGACGACAACAACTACTACTACTAGGCTTACTACTACTACTACTACTACAACTACTGCTACTACTACCACCACCACCACTACCACTACCACCCACCACCACTACCACCCCCCACCACCACCACCAATAATAAACGGTGCATCTAAATGATAATAACAATAGGTTAGCAGGCCCGTACGTAGGATTTTTAATGGGTGGGTGCGAATTTAAAATGATAAATATCAACATAAAAATAACCCATCAAACAACAACGATAACGTAACGTTATTTTAATTTTATAGAAAAACTGGACCTTTAGCAATTTGGGGGGAGGGTGCGTACACACTCTCTCCCCCCCCCCCCCCTGCCGACGGGCCTGGTTAGGCATTAGTGCCCGGTTCCGAATAGCAAATGTAGGCTAAATGCGGTTTGTACAAAATATATAAAATGTATTATTTCAAACACTGTAGTATAGTCAACATGGTCAGTGTCGTCTTATTCCGATTCAAGTATCATGATTGCTACAGCAGCCACTACCTAAACAGAAGCACCCATGTTTGTAAATTAACTTCCTGTTCCAAACTCATTCCTTTCACTGTCCAGGACAGAACAGTTGGAACATGTTCAAGAGAGGTGAAACGAACGCCCCCAAGTTTCTGTCAAATTTGTCATGACGTAGGCATTGTTGTGCTTCTAGCGACATCTACCGGTGACATCAGAATACTAACATTCAAACATATTTGAAGCAATTGGGACATAGGGATTCCCATGGTATTTATCGATATAAAACCGGCTTTTTCAATCCATTTTATAGAAACGTGATCTAAGTGTGTTACAGGTTTGTAGATTAACCAACATAATAATTTATTTCCGCTGGATGGTACTAGGGCGTGCGGCTTTAACTTTATTACGCCAAATGACACAAACAACATTACAATCTGCTTGTATAATATATTGATTTTCCCTTGTAACAGATTCATGTTTTTCCTCCTTTTGTGAAAAAGATGTAATATTATTTGTTCCAATTTGCTCTAAGCAAAACGTTCCACAGACTAGTTCTGTATATAAGTTAATAAACGCAACCTCGTTATTGAGGTTCAGATATGCACAGTGATGCATGTTGAGATAATTCAGTTAATATAAAGACTCGTTTATACGATATGCTCTTAAAAAAAGTAGGGGCACCTGAAATATTAATGTTAGTATCAACTATTAGACTGAACATACGTTTTGACCACAGACATCCTAGTAAAGAACGTTCAGGTCTGTTTACAAACACACCAAAACACATTCCATAGTTTGCACGTGCATCACGCAGTTGCCCCGTACACGTGCGTGGAGTGTCATTCTCGACTTCCAGGAAGGTAGATTAATCATTGTGGAACATTATTTCTGTCCATTTTTGTTTTTTGTTTTCCAGTCTGTTGATCATACAGTTGTTATTGTTTTGTTTTTAGTAATTTTTAATGTTTAAATTTGCGATTTAGTGATAAAAACGTCAACTTTCACATTTCTCTTCTGACTCCAATCGTCCTTCAAGAACCTTCTGTAATACTGAAATACCGGTTGTAATATTTTCCCAATTAATTCACTATTATCATATAACCATTACCCACAGCTAATATACCTGACACTTTTGACAATTGTAAATTCTTATTAGAGTTCTCTACTTTTTTAAAGAGTAATATTCATTTACTCCAACAGGTATATTATAAGAAATTCTCATAAATATCTAAAAGTATGTGTGCATTTGACGCAGGAACTAGTCCAAGCCAGAACTTACGCACCAAAACAGGCGTGCGCTGCAACAGCTTGTTTCTGAATGAACACCACGTTAAATAATTTCCAATCCAATCCAGTATGTGTATGTACGTGATACCATGCACGTGGTGTGTGTCTGTGCGTGTTACTATACACGTGCGTTCATTTCAACTCATTTTCGTGATTGTGTCCAATTAAGGTTCAGTCATGTTCTCCTGGGTACACACCTCAGGTATCTGGGCTGTCTGTCCAGGACTGAGTGGAACCGGTACCGGGCTGCGAACCCTGTACCTACCAGTCTTATGTCCGATGGCATAACAACGACACCATCAAGGCCGGTGTACGCGTGCGTGTCTGTAGTCATCTATATGCAAACCATACAACATTTGGTTATACCTGTTGTTTAGGTAGTACTAAACCAAATAACTTCCGGCTGAGTCAAAGTCCAGTCATATGTGATAAATGTGAGTGTGTTTGTTTTATCTGGACAAATGTATGCAATTTTATTTCATCTAGTACCACTGTCAAGTAGCGTTGTGCTTGAAACATATATGGGTTACCTGTAAAAAAAAATACCCTTTAATTTTATGCTGAACTAGGGTAGAGTCAGCACTGAAATGAACAGCTTGACCCCCAGTATTTGTGTTCTGGTTTACTGTAACTTTAACGATGAGGGGTGGTAGTATTAGTATTTGTTGACTGATACGCTGCAGGTGGGAGTTTTAGCCACATATGTTACTATTGTCGAATATGTGATTTGATTTGTTGGTGTACACCCAAGAGAGATAAACACATGCGCTGAACTATCACGCCAAGCCTGTCACTTTGGTTTCAAATGGCAGTGGCTGTGGGACATTGTTTCAGATTTCGTTTTGTTCAAGGTGTAAATACGATGCTGTCGGATATCTCCAAGGAATCTCTTTTGTTTTTCTTCTTACGTCTTCAGAATTGTATAAAAGATCATGGCCCGTGCTTCTAAAACTTTAAAGTCTAGACTCATTTCTGCAATTACGTCATACGCATACAATTTGTATGGCGTTGCCATGGCGTTAAAAATCTTTGATTCTGTTAGTGTCTTGATTTTTGACTATAAATGTTTTATATGCACGAGGTCAGGAGGAAATTGTTTTTCTGGTCTCACAATTGAAGTGAAGTATGAGCAGCATTTTCAAACATAGTTTCGGATTTCTTCCGGTTATAGGCTTCGGGTAATTCCAGCAATAGAGACGAGGGACAAGCGTGATGAGGTAGTTAGTAATTAGAAATCAGTCGTCCAGTACTGATCATGTCTGTAGTACTCGGTGTTTCCTGACAGTTGACCATTCACGTACTTAACAACGTGTCCAAAGATTCCTAACTTCGAAGCTATATAGTATATATATATATATCTATTTAAAAAAACGAAAACAAAATATCGTACGTTTTGTTATATTTCAGCTTACTTTCGTGTTTATATAGCTGAATAAGGTACACATACCTGTCCTGGGCACATATCCAAGGGCGGATCCAGACACACTGAATGCAAGTTATCACAGCTATATTCATTCCAATAAGCTCTTTCCTGTACACATTTTGAGTTAGTAACTTAGTCTGAGAATGGCAGTAATTTATTTTCATGGGGACAAATCTCTTTGGTCTCTTCCCTTGAATCCGTACTTGCATATCTCAGCTATTTTGACTGTTTCTTTAGGTCAGTGAAATAATGGTTAGTGAGACCATTGTAAGTGTAGTGGCCTCACACATTCTCATCCGATTGTTAAAACTTGCTCTCGGCGAGGAGGGGGATGGGTGATGGCCCATTGGTAAAGCGTTCGCTCGATGCACAGAGGGTCTGGAACCGATTCCCGTCGGTGGACCCATTGGGCTATTTATCGCTCCAGGCAGTGCACCACGACTGGTAAATCAAAGGCTGTGATATGTACTACCTTGTCTGTGCATATAAAAGAACCCCTTATTGCTAATCGAAACAGAGTAGCCCATGAAGTGGCGAGAACGGGTTTCCTCTCTTAATATATGTGTGGTCCTTAACCATATGTCTGACGCCGTATAACCGTAAATAAAATGTTTTGAGTGCGTCTTTAAATAAAACATTGATTTCCCTCCTTACTCTCGACAAAACGCGAACCCAGTATCTACCAGCTTTAACTCTTAACAGCTTTAATCACCACACCACCGAGACCAACTGTACAAATATTAGTTTCCCATCGGAGTTATTAATCTGACATTGATACCGAATATCAGCAAACCTCGATCTGTAATCTCGTAAGACCCTTGTGCTACAACAGAGAAACTATTTGATCAATACAACACTCGAACCAAACTTCTACAACGAGAAAGACGGAGAGTATTTGCTTAACTAATAAGGCGCAGTCTCAATTACAAACCCAACATCTTCGTTGATCGAGATACATAATTTGCGAACGTATGTGTGCCCCTGAGTATTATGTTCAGTCGAGTTAGCGAACTCTTTAAGTTAGGCGAATTTCTTTGAAGTCCTAACACATGCTACTGGTATTTATTTTGCAAGAAGTAGAAACTACTATTTTTTATGAGATTCTGGCGGAGTGATACCGTAGGGAAAAGTGTGCTTGGTGAGTACTCTTTTTCTTGATGACGCTCATTCCGCCCCCCTCTTCCCCCATATCCTCAACACATTTATCGTTATCCACAACCGAGACTATAACTCGAAGGGGCATTATTATTCTGTCCAACGTCACGTGGTTTCATTTGTTTTTGTTTATGATGTTGTAGTTTTAAGAAGATTTTTGTTCAACGTTTAAACCTGTCATAAAACTATGAAGATAACGCAATATATGAAGCAGAAACAGTGGTAGCGGTAGTTATTGTTGCTGTGATGGTAGTAGCAGAATCAGCAATAACAGCAATAATAGTAGTACAAGAAATAATGGTAGTGATGGTGGTAGTTGTAGTAGCAGCAGCAGCAGCAGCAGCAGCAGCAGCAGCAGCAGCAGCAAATCTGAACGCCAAACATGTAATACGTACATGGTCAGGGCCGCATCTACACAATGCAGAGTGACATGGACATTGGGCAACTATAGTGGTCGATTCTATTCAGTGTCTTGTCTATAGGGGGACAGCCACTCCCGGGGAGGTCCTTTAGAAACAACAGCATTATCATCATTGTTATCATCGATATCATATAAAACTACATAATTAACGTTATTAGAATATTTGCTTACAGTATCTCTAGGACCACCATCATTTCTTCTTCTTACCAATCACATAGTCATCATCTTCAGCTTCTATAAAGTCTGAACAGTCCTATCTTTGCTAGTTTTGATTTAGTAAACTAGCCTGGGAGTGACAGTCTATTTTTGGCAGCGCAAGAGGGATGCAATTACCGGTTAAGGATCTCCTCGTCAGTGACGAAACGCCAAATGATTCCTGGACTCAACCACTACTTCGTCAAATGCCCATTCGGTTGTGCATTATGCAGAGAAACGGCCCTGATTATGTTATGATTTTGTCAGACGAACGACACGTGCCTTTTTTAGAATTATGAAAATACATTTAATGGTGTTAAAAAACCAGGATGAAAAGAAACAGATAATCTAAGGAATACAATCTAAGTAATGTTTGATTTCAACGATTAAAAACGACTTTAATAGTCAACAATGCGCCGTTCTGTTTAAAAGCTACAATCTGTAATTTTGATTCTTATACATTTAAAGAGACATTCCTGAGTTTACTGCATTGTAAGATGTTTCCTATTAATAAAATACTGCTACGATTAAACCTAAATATTAAATATATTTTATTGTTTCGAAATCATTGTATGTATATATTCAAGGTGTTTCTGGTCGTCTTAATATTTATAAGAAGCCCAAGCTGGATTTTGTCTTCAAATAATTTCGTACGTACGACAAAAATATATTTTAGGGGAAAAAAAGAACTTTAACCTAGAACAAATATTAAAATGATCAGCTACTAATATTTTATGCAGAAAAATACATTTGATATGTAATTACAATCGTTAAAAAGTCTCTGTTAGTCGATAACATTTTAAAATTGCATCAAACCCTTTAAACAAATTATATTCTTAAAAAAACCTTTATCTTACAGGACGTTTAGAATGAAAACGGATTATTACTCGAGAGGAAAAAAAAGGAGGGGGAAAAAACAAGATTTTTTAAAAGGAATCTTTCTTTCTATTTTTTTTTTGTAACTATTCTCTTTCGTATGACAAATTCTCATCCTCATTTCCAAATCGATCACACTTAAGCTAATCCTGGAACTCTGGTTCCAAATCGTTAGGTTCTTTACACCATCCGCTTTGGCAAAATACGAGGAAGTGTCGGTTTGAGGCAATGAGCTGGTACCACAGTTCAGTGTTTGTATAGATCAACGTTAACACGTGCCACTGCGCAAGGATAGACAATCGATAAAAAAGCATCACACTTTTCGTGTCCCCATCACCCTAATCACACAGCCTTAAGTGTTAGACAGCTTAATAAGCATAGTGGAAATGATCTTCCAATTCTCTGTCTCTCTCTCGGGTCCAAATAACTCTGGGTTGAGACCTCCGACAAACGCATACGGTAAGCGTAATTGTGCATCTGTTGCAACAAATGACTACTAATGATTTTTTCTCTCTTCTTTTTCGTGCTAAGTTGTCATTATATATTCATTTATCACAGATGGCGCCACACACGCACATAAATCAAAAGGTCAGTTATATTAGCTTAAAGAGATTTATGTTTGAGGGGTTTTTTTTTAACGGTATATTTACTGTAGTGATCTAGGAGATACAGAAAAGAAAGCATAAGGAAAACCACAGCAGCAGCAGCAGCAAAAAAAAACCCCCAAAACACAACAAAAAAACCACAACAACAACAACAACAACAACAACAACAAAATAATCGAAAAAAAAACCCCAAACAAACAGCAAAAAAAACCCCAAAACCCAAACAAACAACAACCCCCGCGCCCCCCCCCCATTAACAACCAATAAAAACTAAACAAAAATCCAATCCCAGAACTACCAACCATCCCAAAACAACAACACCAGCAGCAGCAACAAAAACAACAACTACTACTACAACAAATGCAACCTCAACAACAACAATAACAGCAACAGCACAAACCACAACAAAATTACTTACGAACATTAATCCAATTTTCGTTACCACTTCTTTCATTTATGACGAGTGTGAAATGTATAGAAACATATTCCTTAATTTTCACTCAGTTTGACTTGAGTTTTCATACTTACAACCAACTAAGGTTAGGTTAAGACACTCTGTCGTAACTGACCGGCGTCAGTGGCGTCGTGGTTAGACCACCGGTCTATAGGCTGGTAGGTACTGGGTTCGGATTTCAGTCGAGGCATGGGATTTTTAATCCAGATACCGACTCCAAACACTGAGTGAGTGCTCCGCAAGGCACAATGGGTAGGTGTAAACCACTTGCACCGACCAGTGATCCATAACTGGTTCAACAAAGGCCATGGTTTGTGCTATCCTGCCTGTGGGAAGCGCAAATATCTGTGTGGTCCTTAACCATATGTCTGACGCCATATAACCGTAAATAAAATGTGTTGAGTGCGTCGTTCAATAAAACATTTCTTTCTTTCTTTCTCTGTCGTAACCGTATACAAACGCAAACATAAACTGAAATGAAATTAAATGGACATTCCTGAGTTTGCTGCGATTTCTAAGATGTGACTAATTAACAGATACTTTTTAAAGGGATATTCCTAAGTTTGCTGCAATGTTTTAAGATGTTATCGGCTAATAAAATAGTTCTACGATAAAACTTATATTTTAAATATATTTTCTTGTTTAGAATATTAGTGGTTGTATACTAAACGTGTTTCTGATCATTCTAATATTTATACTAGGTTACATTTCATTTTATTTCCTAAAATATATATGTTTCGTACGTACGAAATTATTTGAAGACAAAATCCAGTTTGGGCTTCTTACAACTATCAAGACGATCAGAAACACATTGAATATACAGACACTGATATTCTAAAGCAGAAAACATATTTAATATGAAAGTTTAATCGTAGAAATATATTTTTAGTCGGAAACATCTTACAATGCAGCAAACTCAGGAATCTCCCTTTAAGTTAATGGATGGTACGTGGGAAGTAACTTGGTGCAAACGCGTTTTTATGTCCTATTTTGAACTGTGGACTTAATATGGGTCAGATCATAAAAAAGCAAATCCTTTCGTCGTTCATTTTAACTTAATTTTCGTGCTAAATTCAATTAGAGTCAAGCACGCTGTTCTGGCTACAAAGTTCATCTATCTGAGCTGTTTATCCAGTAGACACGAATAGAAAGACATAAATACCCAACAACGGGTTGCTTAATTGTGTTCCAAGGACAGCATGCGTCAAACGGAACGTATGTATTATTCAAGCACGCTATCATGTACACGCTGCTCAGCTATCCGGGCTGTCTGTTACTTGAATTCAAGCTACAAACATATCTTAGACAACCCATACCTTTAAATCACTTAAAGGAAATATCAAAGATCCGAATTAGTGCACACAAATTAAACATAGAAACCGGAAGGTATAGGAAAATTGACAGGGCCGAAAGAAAATGCACTGTGAATACCATTTTATCCTTATTTGCCCAGCTATGAATGATTTGAGGAATAAGTATATTAAACAATGTTACCACAGACGTCCAAGCGTATTTAGGCTCACTGAACTATTAACAACTGGAAACAATAAAGACATCATTAGTTCATCTGGTATACATATATATTTAGAATAAGAATTATTACTATACCACGATAATGTTTATAGTGCACATATATATGTACATCCCACCACTATTACTAGTATACTATGTTACAGTGTTAATTTTACCATTAATTCTTAAATCACTCTCCATCTGTATTTGTATATTTGTATATATATCGTGATTATATATGTATGTATTTATGCTGATAAGTTGTTTTAAACTTAAGGCAGTGGGTTAATGGTTATTTACTAGTGGTTGGTGAGAGAAAAGTTGATCTAGTGACCGTACACCTCGACACTGAACCGTCTAAACCCGTTTTGAGTGGGTTCCAGTCTATCCCGAGCCGGATCACGGGCTATCCAGAGACCGGACTCGGGACAGACGTGTTTGAAACTCTCGTGGTATATGAGCATGTAAATAAATATTGATTGGATCGGATTCCAGTACTGACATGAAAACCCAGAATCTGCCAGGTTTAAATTCGGTGACCTTACCATAACGCTATCTATGGAAACACGTATCAAAGACCTACTTGGTGACAGTACACAAATTAATAAACACATACGCACCAAACGTCTACGATTGTCTGCCACAGACAGAGGCCAATTCAACAAAATGAGGTTATCAGTCCTAAATGTCATCCCTTAATATGATATATTAATTTCCCAGCGACAGCCACACAGGCATGTTACTTAGCTAATGGATTAGGTTATGCTTCTTTTGGCCGCTTTCATTTTGGCCTCATGTAGTCACAGTTTTCAAGATCTGATGCTTGGTTTGGAGCTGTTATTACTGGTACTTTATAGAGTATAGGGACACGTGTGTGCAACTCTTCGCTTCCAGAAAACTGTCAATGTAACAAACCACAGAGTACATGTCAGGTTGCTTTGTACCAAAGAAGAAAAGTCCCGTGTCAATGTTCAAATATCCATGGAGTAAAAACAGCAGCGACTCTGATTGGCAGTAATATGTTATATTGATTATTTCTACGATTACTCTTGTCCATTGCCAATAAATAAATATACTTTTATTTGTTATACATTTGTTATGCATTATATACAAGAGGTTGAAACCAAAGCAGGGTACTCCCAAAAATGGAACCCTGATTACCAGCAACATGAACATATCAGTGT
>JAECMU010031654.1:0-15456 GCA_016106625.1 Dracogyra subfuscus | reverse complement strand
AAATAGCTGAGGTAATAAATAGAATAACAAACTCGTTTCCAGTTATTATCAAATTTATGTCCCTTGTGAAATAATTTTCATTTGTCACTTGCTAAAGCTCGTGACAACTGAACATTATTTCACTCGAGACATAAATTTGAAAATAACTGGAAACTCGTTTATTATCCTCTATATATCACCTACTGATCATCAGATAAATATCATCCTTGGTGAAAAATAATAAAAAGAAAAACACAAAACCTTAAGTCAGTGTCATGACTTATCAAACTGAGACGCAAACCAGTACACATATACTACCAACAGAACAGAAAGGGAACTAATTATTAGCTTATTGCCATTTGAAACGGAAAAACTCAAAGCAAATAAAACAATGGTAACACAAAAAGTCAATAAGCCATGTGTTTCTTTTGATGTCTTCTTAGTTTTCTTCTTTTGGGGACTTTTCGGGGGAACTTTCAGTTTTGGCTTATCTGAAATAAACCAATGGGAAAGGACATAAGTATGTTTGTCCTGACATCACGGGTAATGTTATATTTTCAATTTTAGTAGGATTTTGTTTATTATTTTTAGACTTTTAAATGGTTCCTTTCTGTCCTGTTTTAATAGTAAGCTATGACAGGATTGCTGTGTAAATGACTGCAACAAAAAGAACTGATATCCCGTAGGTTTTTTTTATTACTAACAGCTGAACTGATTATACATGACAGCAACCAATATTAACATAATATTGTGACAGGAATATTAGAAATTATTAGCTATTACTGGTTTCAAACTAGATCTGTTTGGAAATGCGTATGGATAAAGGAATGCATTTGTGATTAATTCTGATGGATGAGAATTTGGGGACCTAGTGTTTTATTGCTTTTGCCCTCATAATGTGAAGAGTAATGTCCCTTTCCTCAAACCCATGGCTCACCCTGAATAAAAAAAACAGCTGTTTAGAAAAAAAACCTCACATGACATGGATTTTTATAACCCATAATGCAAATATTTTAAATTGATTTAACATTAATATGCAAAAAAACCACCCAAAAACCCTATTGGACATATGATCACACGTGAACTTTAAGAAAACTATTTAGATTCTCAAAATATGTGGCTGCACAATTAAGTCAGTTTTTATATTAAGTTGACCTACTAAATACATGTAGCCAGTTTTATTGCAGTTTATATATAAAATAAAAATAAAAACCAAAATTAAAATTTTGGAAGAAATCTCACCTTTAGGTTTTGGAACACATTTTCCTGCTTGTCTCCAAAATCCAGGTATACACTCACAGCTGTAAGTCCCTGGTCGATTCTCACATCTCTCATTTTCTCCAAGACATAAGTTTGGATCAGCCTGACACTCATCATTATCTGTATTACAACAAATAATGATTAAAATCAAATAATGTTCCAAATAATTAAAAAAATTATCTCACAGATAAACATTAAATGCATTCCGTTTTACCAATGAAGCATATACTGAATGACAGTAATCCGTATTACGTAGTTTAATATTAAAAACATTCATTAAACCTAATCATTATGTCTACATTGGTAGTAAAGAACCAAGGACTCAAGTCCAGCATTCTACTCAGTGATCTAATAGGAAAATTTCACTTGCTAATGACACTACTGTGTAAGTACTGGTTTACAGATGTTTTGTACAAAGTAAAATGTTTGCCAGTAAATTAAATTTAAATAATTTAATAACTAAAGTCACTACAGCACATTGATTTATTAATCATGGGATTTCAGGCATTTGGTAATTTTGAAGTATAGTCTTAGAGAGGAAACTCACTGCATTTTTCAGTAGTAGCAAAGGATTTTGTTTATATATACCACCCCACAGACAAGATAGCACATACCACAGCCTTTGATATACCTGTTGTGGTGCACTGGCTAGAAAGAGAAATAGCCCCACCAACAGGGATAAATCCAAAACTAAAAGTGTATCAAGTAAGTGCTTTATAACTATGCTCTGTCCTCATAATATAATAAATAAGCACAGGAAAAATAAAGCACTTCAGTTTTAATTAAACATGACGACCACTGTACCTATACATGTCTGATCTGTAAGGGTAAATCCGTCCTTGCACTTGTCACATTTATCTGGCCCCGATCCAGTACACCCATCACAGGCTTCATTACAACCTACAATCAAAAATAGACAGACACAAGGGTTCAGGACAGACACTTATCCCTGTCCCCGTCAGACTCCCCGTTCCTATCGGAGGCCGGACTCGGGATAGGCGTGTTCGAAACCGTAGTGGTATATGGACACGTTAAACGAATTACTAAGATTAAGGACAGACACCATTCAAATAAAATGTTACTTCAGTTAACAACATAATTAGACCAATAACATTTTAAACAATATCTCTACAACTATCACTTACTAAAACATGTATTATGATGCTGCTATATATACATGATTTGTGTATAATTACAGTTTTTATCAGAGGAAATGAAGTGTAAAATTATGTACCCTAAAAATAATGGAAATTAATGGATACAGTTTTATAGTTTTAAAAAAGATTATAGTAAGAGAACTGTTGTTTAAATTTGGTCTTGATATGCAAGTGCTCAGCTTCCAAAAATTTCAACCCATAAGCACACAGTAGAGTCACTTATGATCAGTTCTTTTTATTATTATGTACCCTCAACTTATGTTTTGTCAGAAAGCCTGAATTAGAACATGTACAACTATCACTTAATAAAACATGTATATGATCCTGCTGTATTGGTCCTTGTTACCCTCTTAACTTACCTGTATGATTTATTACGGAAAACTGTTCATAACTGTTTTGATGTCCAACTCAAGAGTATTGCCAGTAACCCAAAACAAAGACAAAGGAAACACTGGCTTGCGACTCTTTCACTAGTGGAACAATGCTCATTCAGTTTCACGCCAGTTTTGAGGGAGTTGTATTTCTGTGCTAGGGGTGGAGGGATTATCATGTTGGCATTTATATTATATCAGTAGATATAGCAGAAATTAATTATAATTTTGCCGTTTAATATGTTTAAAATATAATCTGTAAACGTAGAAACTTTAGACTAGTAATGATTGTATATAAGTGAGAAACAATATGCATTCGGATTCCTCAACAACGTACCCACTTCGTGGAAATTAACTCAACCACGTGGCCTAGATTTACAACATTAACCGGCACGACAAAACACGACTAATAAAAGTTAAAACTTGTTGTCGCTAGTAATCAAACATTTAGTATCAACAATGCAACATGTCTTAAACAGTATTTCATTTTATTTAATCGCATTTTCTAACTATGACAACAGCCCTCGAAATTCGGACAGTTAAGTGCCGTCGTAAATCAGTTTTGCAACGGCGCTACAGTGGCAATTTTAAAGAAAAGATTAATGCTGTCAAAATTATGCAGTAATAATATGCTTAAACATGATATATCAACTTTACTTTTGTAAACTTCTATACTAGAAGAAACCGATTTATATTAAATTGAAAACATTGGGCCACACTCATATTATAAATGCTTTTTCTTAGATCTGTCATTGGACAGTTCAGAGAAAAATGCCTAAAGTCTTTTCACCACTCACAGATTTGCGACGGCAATGAAATGCTGTTGCAAATCAATTTTACGATAGCTTTTGCGACGGCATTGCCGATTGCCGTCGTGAATTTCGAGGGCTGTGACAAGCATCTGGCAGTACACTATTAAATAGTAAACTGGCCTCACGGACATACAAATAGCTTATTCACACCACAAGGCGGATCAACAGAAGAAAACTGGTTTAAGACATGTTTGGTTCTAAAAATCAAATGTGTCATTTTTATTTTGTTTGTGAATAAAGGGAGGTTACTCATCACATACATTTCAGTAATCCAGAGATTCGTTAATCTGGACATTTTTTTTAATAACCAAAACTGTCTGGACTAACAGGGTTGACTGTATATGATCCTGCTGTATTAGTCCTTGTTACACAGAGGTTAATAATTATAACTAGGAAACATGTTCAACTATCACTTACTAAAACATGTATATGATCCTGCTGTACTGGTCCTTGTTACGTGGAGGTTAATAATTATAACTGGAAACATGTTAAACTATCACTTACTAAAACATGTATATGATCCTGCTGTATTTACACAATATTGGTCCCTGTTACACGGAGGTTAATAATTATAACTAGGAAACATGTACAACTATCACTTACTAAAACATGTATATGATCCGGAAACATGTTCAACTATCACTTACTAAAACATGTATATGATCCTGCTGTATTTACACCATATTGGTCCCTGTTACACAGAGGTTAATAATTATAACTAGGAAACATGTACAACTATCACTTACTAAAACATGTATATGATCCTGCTGTATTTACACAATATTGGTCCCTGTTACACAGAGGTTAATAATTATAACTAGGAAACATGTACAACTATCACTTACTAAAACATGTATATGATCCTGCTGTATTTACACAGTATTGGTGCCTGTTACACGGAGGTTCCGCCACAGCACATTCATCAATATCTGCAAAAACAAATCACACACATTTTATATCTACTGTCTGACAAGCTAATGTCATCAATGAATGAGCAAATTAATGCATATTTAAAAACACCAAGACAAAGCATCTTGATTACTGGTAAATAAATATCAATACAATATAAAAATCCAACAGATACGCTAAAACACAATGTGAAGAGCTTTGAAAACCCCCCAAATAACATGGGTGTTTTTTATTTAGTTTTTCTTATGTTTTAATGAAAACCATTACTTTGAAATAAAATAAAAAAACTTGTTTAAGGATATTAATATTACTGTTTTTGTGTTGTTTTCCCACTGACAAAAATGTGCATTAAATATATGTGTGTAACTGCACATTTTAAAAACCACACCCTTCACTGAGCCAAACTTTCTTACTGTGTCATGCAATGTCACTTAAGGGTGTGGTACAATAGAGTTACTGCATAATTTGTAATATGCATGGTTACTGCACACTCTAAGAGGTTATGACAGACAGCAGAAAAACCCTGTCGCAATCGGGGCTGCTAACTGTCAATCAAAACATCAAAAGTGAGCAATAGCCATGCATACTATAGTAAATTTATGTGGTATCTTTAACAAATTATTGAAGTCTATCTGGATTGTTGCTTTAGATTTGAATACCACTAAAACTCACTATATATTTATCATGTTCGTAAAAACTATTTTAAAACTATTTTACAGATGATCCACTGGACAAAAATTATAGAATTAATCAATTCCAACCCAGCACATTAATTTAGATTTCAAACGAATTAGAATTTGTTTCTGACAAATAAATTTCAAAGTAAATTTGCAGTAAATGTCATTCAAGTGTGTTTATATGAAACCTGAACTCGACTAGAAATTTTCACCCTGCACAATAACCATCAATACAATGAGATGAACATTGGCTGGAATAGAAAACAATATAATTGGTCTACTAAAACTGCAGGAAGGAATATACAATGCAAACAAAAGAAAGAAAAGTGAACAGACATTATCTATATAAATACTGGATTCATCATTTTGTCTTCCATATCACCATACCCAAAAATTTCTTTCTGGCAGAAACCTTTAAAAGGGATCCATGCTCTGTCCTCTTAATGCCTAAGGAATAAGCTCTCACAATCAGTGAAATCACTTCAAAACAACAGAACATATTTCTTCATTCAAATCCTTGTTGTACAATTTTCTCATAATTGTTATGGACAAGGTACAGAAGAGTCACCTTAAATTTAAAAATTAATAGTGAAATTCCTTTGAACAGTCTTGTGTGTTACCTTGACAACCGTGCTCTTCAGATGGAAGCCAACCAGTATTACATTCATCACAGCCTTTGGGTCCTTCCTCCCAACACGTTTTCTTACATGATATGTGACATGCTGGAGAAAAACAAAGACAGATTAATTAATAAAGTATCAAATCATTGCTTTTGCTTCTTATAAAAGAAATATCACATATATACGACCACCCCCATACCCAACACTTGTACAAAAAACAAGGTGGCAGCTAAACAAGGACATAAATATTCTAATCAATTCAAACATAAACTGCATGTACTGAATCAAAATGTTGTTAATAAGTCTGACCATGTCATAACCTCATGGACGTATGTCTTTACAAAGATACCTACCACATGGTCAATGCACACTCCAAATGTAAAAGCAATCCGTAAAGAGATTCATAACTATTGATAGACGGCCAGAGATAAAAACATGAATCTAAACTAAAATCTACTGTGCTTTGCAAAATGCCACACATTTGACCACAACTCACGTTTGCATACAGTATGAGTATCATTCTTCAAACTTTCATAATATCCATCCAGACAATCATCACACAGTGTCCCGGTGTAACCAGAGTGGCAAGAACATGTTCCAGTGCCTCCTCGAGTTCCACCTCCCTATAAATAAACATTCATGTATTAGTCATTACTTAATGATGGTGGCCAGACTTACACATCTTTAAAAATGTACTGTCTGTTGGAAATTCTACAAAAGATCTTTAGCTAATTGGGAGTTATGCTTAGTGACAGTGGGTTCTTTCCAGAAAGAAAGGTAATCCAAAGGAAATAATTCTTCAACAGTAGTTCTACAATTATCTCCGTTTGGTGAATATGTCAGAACAGACTAGCACTGGAACCTACAAACAATTTATATGTATAATCACATTATGTACTTCTTGCTTCCAAACAAACATGTGAAGACTTAACATGAAAAGAAGATATTTTTATTTGGTGCAGGGTTAATAATAATAATCATATTAAACAAGAAGAAACAATGTATTCCTAAAAAAGAAGAAGAAAGATCCAACCTAATATATAGACAAAGACACTATGTTAATATGGTCTCACATCACAGTTTCCATTTCCAAAGCAAGGTCTAGAAGATCCCCCTGAACATTCAGCACAATCGGGCCCATAGTGATTTTCTGGACAGCATGCTGAAATATGGAAATGAAATTGCTCAACATTAAAGATATTCAAACATTTATCAAACAAAATGTATTATAATGTACCGGCATACCAATATTCTTGACTGGTTTTGAAGAATTTCTTTTGCCAAACAAAGAAGACTTTACGCAAACACCAACTTGTCATGCATGAAATAATAACTTTAACCACCCCATATACCTCAACCTACCATCTTTTAATTATAGGCTAATAAATACCTACAACTACATTTGTGTGTGCATGTGCTTGTGTCAATCTGTCTGTGTGTTTCTATGCGTGTTTGTGTCCAAGTTACAGCAAATACAAAAAATTCACTGACCGCCATCAGTTAACTCACCCTTGATTGTGTCAATACAGAACCACCGATGAAAGTCTGTACCATCTGACTTGGCATACACTTTAAACCAAAATGATTCTATAGCATCTTCATATTCTTCCAGCATCTGATGACACTGAAATTTTTACAATACAATAAAAACTAATTATTTATAAAGTCAGAGATGAAAGTGGATTACAATACAACTCATGCAATTAAGAAAATGCCCACGGCAAAAAATCATGTCATTGAAAAAAATACTGAATATAGTCCAAGATAAAAAAAGTGCCGTTGAGAACTAACAACTCCACGATAATCTCCACAGCAATGCCGATTGGCGTGGACAATTGCAGGGGTTGCATTTTTTTTAATGCAGAAGATTTAATACTGGTGCCAGGTACTGAGATTGGCCATAGAGTTAGGATTGTGGCCCTCATTCAGAATGAATACAAAGTATCAGTTGTAACCATATACATATATAGTTTTGAAGAATATGAAGAATTTTAGACAAACAATGGACTACACAGAAACACTGTACTGACAATTAAAAATCTGGAATTTGAGATAAACTTTCATTTGTGTACACCAGTTACAATATAAAACTAGAGTATGTGGCACAGTTTTGACTGCTGCATACATGTACATTAATTAACAGATAAATCAACCCTCCACTGATGGATTCAAACCTAAATTGTCCAACACTCTACCATCTTTTCAACAAGCAACGTTCCCTGTAGCTACCAACAGTAACAGCATTTTATTTTAAGTGGCCACAAATACATACTGATACACAAATATGTAGTAACAACTTTGACAGACAAAAATAAATATTAGTAATACTAAACTACAAATCGAAAGACAACAACATGTCAATATTCAGTGCTGTATATCAGTCGGTATTTGATTTCAGTATATTTAACAAAGAAACAAATACTTAACATGATACACTATAAAAATTAATTTTAAAGTGAATTAGATTTTAATGGCTTTTGCTTCAGGAATATAAATAATCCTACCTCTTTTGATCCACTAGAACACAAATGCTCATCCATAATTTCGACAAGTCGAACTTCACTGAAAAGAACAACATTTAAAGAATTGTTATATTAAAAAACAATCTCCTTTATCTTTCACACCGGCCTCAGTGGCGTCGTGGTTAGGTCAGGCTGGTAGGTACTGGGTTCAGATCCCAGTTGAGACATGGGATTTTTATTCCAGATACAGACTCCAAACACTGAGTGAGTGCTCCGAAAGGCTCAATGGGTAGGTGTAAACCACTTGCACTGACCAGTGATCCATAACTGGTTCAACAAAGGCCATGGTTTGTGCTATCCTGCCTGTGGGAAGTACAAATAAAAGATCCCTTGCTGCTAATTGAAAAAGAGTAGTTCATGAAGTGGCGACAGCGGGTTTCCTCTCAATATCTGTGTGGTCCTTAACCATATGTCTGACACCATATAACCGTAAATAAAATGTGTTGAGTGCGTCTTTAAATAAAACATTTCTTTCTTTTAACTTTCACAGTACATTTTAGTATAATATAGGGACGGAATGTAGCCCAGTGGTAGAGCGCATAATGTCCGGCTAGTCTAGGATTGATCCCTACTGGTGGACCCATTGGGCTATTTTTAGTTTCAGCCAGTGCACCACGACTGGTATATCGAAGGCTGCAGTATATGCTATCCTGTCTGTGGGTTGGTGGAGATAAAAAGATCCCTTGTAACTAATGAAAAAATAGTTGACATCCAACAGCCGATGATTAAAAATAAATCAACATGCTCAAGTGGTATCGTTAAACAAATCAAACTTTATCTGTTTGTTTAGTATAATATTATTTTATTATATAACAGGTACTGTATCCAATAAAATAATGAGTATTTCGACCAATGATATTACCTTTTAGCATATTTTCCGAGAGATTTCTCTTCCCAGTTAGTATTACCTCCTCCATAATTAGACCTAGCCGTCTTTTTCAAGCCCTGGAATGATGTATAGTTAATATCTGTTAAATACAATCAAATAATAATTTAAACAAGCACACCAATACCAGTAAAATATTATATTATAGTGGAAAAATTGCTGATTAGTCTCAAAAGATTAAATTTCATTCAACCTGTGTGATAATGTTAAAATTTTGAAGTTCAGAACAACAGCTTTGTTGGTTAGGAGTAGATTGCAGATATTTGCTACCATTGTAAGATGTTTACAACTAATATATATGCTCTGTGATGACTAAAAGTACATATATTAAAGTTATTTTCATGTTTATAATTTATTAATCAGTATCTGTATAAACTCAAGGTGTTTGTTGCAATCTTAAAGTTTTTAAACATCTTACAATGGTAGCAAATGGGTGTTTATTCTTAAAAAAAAATTTTTTTAAAACTGTTGGTATGTGTTGGTGGTCCGAGTATACATCTTTCCAACATATAAGGCTCATATTGGACCTGGTTATTTCTTTAAGGCAATTTGCATACAACAGACAGGAGAACAATCTGATTGGAATAAAAAAATGAAGTATTGAACCTAAGAAGAAAAAGAGTGAGAGAGATTGGACAAAGAGTTTAATTTTTTTTTTGATTTCCAAAACACTTTTACCTTTCTTATTATGTTAAACCAAACTGACATTATGTACAAAAACATTTTTCATGGCTCAAATATTAAAAGAATTTGTCTTCCATGGCAATTTGAGGCGAGACGTAGCCCCGTGGTAAAGCATTTGCTTGATACGTGGTCAGTCTAGGATAGATACCCCGTCGGTGGACCCATTGGGCCATTTCTCGTTCCAGCCAGCACACCACGACTGATATATCAAAGGTCGTGGTATATGCTATCCAGTCTGTGGGATGGTGCATATAAAAGATCCCTGGCTGCTGGTCGAAAATAGTCCATGAAGTGGTGACAGCAGGTTTCCTCTTAATATCTGTGTGATCCGTAACTATATTGACATTATGTCTGACGCCATATAACCGTGAATAAAATGTGTTGAATGCGTTGTTAAATAAAACATTTTCTTTCCTTTCTCACAGCATTTTAAAAAATAAATTGACATGGTTGAAACAGCCACCACAGCAATTTTGAGCCAGCCTTTAGCAATATCTTTTTTTAAAGTGACACTTGCAGCAATTAAACATGATTACAAGGTTATTTTGTTGTATATAGACATTCAAACGAGTAAGTGTTGAATACTGGCAGTTAATGTACACTTTTGTCATTGTTGGGTAGTTTTACCAGAATCGTAGTCATAACGGCCCTAGTACTAAACAGCCTTAACAATAATTGGTCAAAACGGCCCCAAGAAAGTCAAAACGGCCAAAGTGAAAAAGTCCCTTGAAAAAAAACAAAAAACAAGATATAATACTTAAACAAACAAAAAAATTCATCTACACAATATAATATAGATTATGCTTATGTTTTTAATATTGAAAAGTCATAGTTATTGGTATAAATCAGTTTAAGCCTCGATCATTACCCTACCGTGTTTTCCGATTAGCGGACGTATATCGGTTGTTTTACTGTCGCAAATTTAGTTTTATTGGCGACGCGTTAGCGACTGTAAAACCACCGATATACGTCCGCTAATCGGAAAACACAGTAAGGTTATCCTTATTCTAATTAAATTATTTGCTGGTTGATTTTAAATAGGAAACTGTCACATTTTTAGCAAGAATAAGCACACAAACGGCACCAGCTGGTGACGTTATTAACAGACGATGGGTGGTCGGACAGTTAGCGGCTGAGACATGGATGTGTAATTTGACATATTTAATCGGGCCTCGTGATTTTACCTCCTGAAATGTTTAGTGGAGATCGAATCAGATTCGTTCTTACAAATGTGTTGAATTAGAATGTAATATCTTGATAAAAATTAAGTTTTATTATTAAAATAGCAGTGTTGTTAAATAAAATGTAAATTGTGTTGTATGACCTAATATATTGTTACCAATGATTCCGTTGTTTTGGTTGTTTTTATACATACTTTTTAACTGCCAGTGTGATATAGGCTATATTGATAACTAATTATTACTAATCAATGGGAATTAATTTAATGTGATAGTACCTATTGGCCGTTCTGACCAATTTCTTTGGCCGTTATGACTTTTTTCTTTGGCCGTTTTGACTTACATGTTCAGGGCCGTTTCGTCATAGGGCCGTTTTGACCGCATACCGTTTTACCAATGGCACAAAAGTGCTGTTGGTGATGCTCTCTATCTATAACAATTATATCTCAATGATGACACATTGGTGCCATGAGCCCCCTTTTTTTTAGGATTGGATGGACTATAGACTGGTGAGCAAAGTTTTGAAGAGAGTTCCGAGTTTGAGTCCTGTTTCCTTGGAATATATATATATATATATATGGTAGTGATGAAAAGAAAATTCACTTTAGCAGGTTTTTGTTTAACCCCCAAATCCCTCCTAGAGTCCTATGCAGAGTTGTGTGTGTGAGAGAGTGAGAGTGAGAGAGAAAGATAATGAGTGAGAGACAGAGAGTGAAAGTGTGTGAGAGTGAGAGAGAGAGAGAGAGAGAGAGAGAGAGAGAGAGAGAGAGAGAGAGAGAGAGAGAGAGAGACTTCCAAATGTTCCAGCATTCAGTTCATTCAGGCTTAGGGATACTATTTAAACATCCATGCAGGAAGGTTCGGATCTCTTTCCGCAACGTCTCTGTGATATTCATACCTCTTCAAAATGCTTTGCAATTTCTTTACACTGGGTACAACTGGGGGTTTTCTTCTTTCCTTCTACCCCACCGAGAATCACTACAGCTATACCCAGTAGCAACGTCACCTTTTCTAGCCCCAACATATCAGTTTCCGACAGTCTTCGTGCATCAAATGCTGAGATAAACCAAACTAGTGTCCGATCGAATTAATTATTTCAGACATAATTAGCAGAGGTTCGTACGTCGGATAACAAATCAATTATTTTTAACGACGCCGTCACCGTGTACCGTCACCGTGGTTAGTTAGGTCGTGTTTCGACGCACCCGGTAAGTTGTTGAATCACCAAAATATTAAAATAAATAAACAGTAAAGATAAATTAATTAAAATACATAAGTTGGTCCGTTACCGACACACTACAGAACAGACGATACCGATAAACGTCTCGACAAACCAAATAACAACACATGGATTTCTAAAACAGCAGCCGATGCATAATATCAACCAATCGGGACAAGCCACGATATTTATTTCTGCCCCACTCGGTTTGCTAAAAGTGCGAGTAGTTTATAAAACGAAAATTAAATCCCATCGGATTTGTAGTTGGTCGATTCGATTTTGTTTGTTTGTTTTGTTTAATGACACCATTAGAACACACTTGTTTGTTAATCATCGGCTATTGGATGCCAAACATTCTGTCAGTATGAAATACAGTGCTGTTGGGTGTATCGGCGCACCTAAGCTTTCAAGGACCATTTTCTGTGTGAACACTGTGAAATACTTGATAAAATGTGTCTCTCTCCAGTGAAGCAATGCAATCTGAAATACACTACAAATTGTTTTATCATTATGTCTGTAGTAAATAAACATTTTAAAATGGTGCATAAATATAGGCACCCTCATGCAGATGCGGATTCAGGAATTTTAGCGGGGGTTGGGGATGGTGGTGTCCAGTCTTGAGCTTAGGCCTACCCTACCAGTACATCGCCAAACCAGTCGCGCATCAAAACCTCATAATCGAAAAATCGTTGTCCAGTCGAGGCATGGGATTTTTAATCCAGATACCGACTCCAAACCCTGAGTGAGTGCTCCGTAAGGCTCAGTGGGTAGGTGTAAACTACTTGCACCGACCAATGGTCCACAACTGGTTTTAACAAAGGCCATGGTTTGTGCTATCCTGCCTGTGGGAAGCGCAAATAAAAGATCCCTTGCTGTTAATCGACATAAGAGTAGCCCATGAAGTGGCGACAGCGGGTTTCCTCTTAAACATATGTGTGGTCCTTAACCATATGTCTGACGCCATATACCCGTAAATAAAATGTGTTGAGTGCGTCGTTAAATAAAACATTTCTTTCTTTCTTTCTTTGCTAAACGTTTTTGTTATAGTATTTTATATTATATTATATTATATTATATGAAGTTTAGTTAAACAAAAGTTACCAGGCAAGCTGCATGGAAAATGTATTTAAAAAAAGAGGAGAACATTTGTTTCAGCAGGGATGATGGTGGTAGTGATGGTGTTGGTTGATCCCCAAAACCTTGCACCACCACTTATATTAATGATGTGTGTGTTATTGGCACGAAACCCTACACCACTGGGTGTATACCGGTCTGAATGTAACTTGCTCAGTGGAAGAGCGTGTACCTGATGTGCGGTGGTTTGTAGGATCAAATGCCATCAATGGAATCTCTTTTTTTTTAGCAACCAGTGTACCTCATAACAAATGTTTTGTCTTGGACATTTTTAAATTACACTGTACATCCATTAAATGAATGAGGTATGATCATGTTATACCCCTCACAAAATTTGTCCCAGATATTGGTGTTCATATTAAAACAATGCGAGCTACTTGTTAGATCCGATCTGCATTGATGGTGTAGTGGTTAAGCCATCGGACTTAAGACTGGAAGGTGCTACTATTGGATTCGCATTTCAGTACCGGATCTCACCTAGAGCTAATTTAACGACTTAATGGGTAGATGCTTACGAAATGTCAAAAACCCTGACTAGAAGCATCAAACTTCTAACATATCCATTTGATAGAAATGCCCTGAAATATGCAGCAGTTCTAAAAGTTACAACATCAAAAAAGCAAATGTTTTGAAACTAATTATTTTTACACGTTAATTCAATATGTTGTGCAGCATTTCAACAACTATAACCTTCATTTCCAAAAACTAGACATCCAGACGGTTCAACTAGATTACTTTCGGGGTGAATCTAATTCTGGGGGTCTCGGCCGTTAAACTATACTCCGACTTATCTTTTACTAGCACCGTAACCCACCGTCTTAGACAGACGGTCCAGACAGCTGAGGGTCATACCAAGAGAAGTATTTTATTTACACATCATATGGAATATTATCATTCGCGTAGCCAGTGGGAGGGGAAGACAAAAGCCATTCCTTCAGTCACACCTTCTTCCCACCACCACTGTATATATTAATTTTACATGTCCTGAGGCGGATCCAGCTTTTCTGATGAGGGGGGTCCAAGACAAAAAGGGCACCATAACATTATTAAAAGGGACTATTGAAATATTACCCACAGTTCACATAGACCATAATATAATAGTGCTACAACAGAGACACTGGCATAATAATAATAATTTAAAAAAAACCTATATAAATTTGTAAAAAAACCCTAAAAATCCTAAATAAAAGGGGCACTTCTCAAATTTGAGGGGGGGGGGTCCGGACCCCTTGGACCCCCCCCCCCTCTAGATCCGCCCTTGATGTCACCCCATAACACGTGTAACAGCGATAATTATATCACTATAAGCTGTGCACCCAAACGGCCTTAACGAGGCCACTTACGTGGACATATCGATCGGACGTTAAACTTTTAGATCTGCGTTCAATTTTTTTTCGAAATTACGTTCCTTTTTTAATATTAAATAGTCCGACTCTCTCTTCTTTCTCTCGTTTAATTTTGGACTGTCCTTCTAAAATGCTCCAAATTATGTAAATATTCGGCCGAGAAGTAAATTCTTTTTATTTTTGGCTTGTAACTTTTTGCTTCTTTTAAATTTTTTTTATTCTATTAACTTTTTTTTACTAATTGCTATTTCAAAAGTTCTGCCCATTTTCAACTCTGTCCCCCCCCCTCCCCCCCCCCCCCTCCTCATCCCGAGTCAGGCCACCGATTTTATCGGAGGTCGGACTCGGGATGGGCGTGTTCGAAACCCTAGTGGTATATGGGCACGTTAAACTAGTTATCATCATCATCACGCTACGGTAACATCTATATGTGGGACTTAGTGGTTTATTCTTCATATTCTTTAAAGGCATTACCTCACCTTTCTACAAGTTAACAACTTTTATTGATACAGTAGATAAAACAATAATAAATAGATTAAAACATAATAAATTGGTAGTTTGTACAACAAATAGTTCGCGCTGGTTGTCCACGGCATTTAAACGATAACCATCACTGTTTTGATACAATCAGATTATGATAGATTATGATTTGATTGTATTTATTTCGATAAAGTATTAGAACACACACACACACACACACAC
>JAECMU010031629.1:0-12025 GCA_016106625.1 Dracogyra subfuscus | reverse complement strand
AGATACACCACTGCAACGCTCCATTCTTGGATTTCCAATACAAGGCCATAATGTGCAGAATGAGTATGTGATGTACATCCCACTAATTAAAACATGATGTGTGGAAGCAGATTCTTTTATGATTTTCAAGTCGTCTAGATCATATGCCACAAATAACCAATAGTTTGCAATTTTTAGTATTTAAACAACCATTTCTTTCCAGATATATATTAGTCACACGTCTCATACTCGGAAATGGGTTTTATGCACATCTGTACATAACTCTTAATAAAACCCAAATGGCAATTCATTATTAAATTTTTGTTTCACATTACTCATTTGTATCATGTTGTTGAAATATATGATTAACTATATTATTTATATTGATTATTATACATGAATTCATGTGGATAAATTACCTCATAAAATGAAATTCATTCTTTTGTTTTAAATGTTTCATAGGCGAATTTAGCGGCGTCTTGCAGTTTGCCAATATCGTTCCTTCGTTCATGGTTATGACTCAATATTCCAGTAAGCCTATCCACAAAATCATGCCTGCACTACAATATATATAATTATAGTACGTGATTAAAAGTAACACCGTAAAATACTTAAAACTGCTATGTGTGGAATATTTTTATTATTTAAGCATTTAGAACAGTTAATCCAGTCACATTTGGTGCATATAACACGCCAAGCTCAGCATTGGATTCGCTATGCTGGCGTTTCCAAGTTAAAAATAAACCCGGTATTTTGAGAGTGGGACACTTTTGGCGGGCCCTCACTGGGCTAAAAATAGTACGGATCGGCTATTGCTGCATTACAAAAACCTAGCAGTCAATTTTAAAACTTTAAAACAGAAATCAAAACTGTTTTTTTTCTTTTTTATTATTATAAATTAATTATAGATGGAATTGAAAAATATTCTAATATATTTCTGTTACCAAATATATATTTTCTCGCGAGCTTTAGACGATTACACTTCACCAAAATGTGGCACACTACCAGCGTTTACATTGGAAATGTTCACGTTGAGGAGGATTCTTTAAATAATAAAATAATGTGTTTAATGTGCATGGCCGATGCAAGCACGACAAGCCCATCTCTTCCTTCACCGCCTGTAGGACTGCCACTCTCAGTACTGGCTTGCCAAAATGAAGCTTGTTTTTAACAACACCATTCCAATTATCTGGTCAGTATTGGTTAATATATTTAAAATCACTGTATGGAACACAACACTGGGATGGATCAAATTCAAAGTAATTTGGCAGCAGAATCTGCCTTTTCATCGCCCATAATACCAAAATATAGCATGATATGGATTTTTTTTGTTTTTAAACCCACTTTTGTATCAGCATCCCAACCAAAGGATCTGCAACTTATTTACTGTAAACCCTTGCAGACACGAAAGTGAGTCTGTGAAAAATAAAATATTTGAATGCACACGAATGCTTAATCTCTTTTCGTGCAATGTCATGCAAATTATGGAATCCGATGGAAAAAGTGTAGCAGAAACCACAGAATTCCCATTCCACGATCCGTCTGTGTAAACAGTAATATAATCAGGGTACCCGTTTTGGATTTCCATAAAAATTTAGTTTATAACCATCTTTCTTCAGGTGCACAGTATTGACAACAATTTAGGGTCGTTTGATAGGTTGTTTTGCTTTTAAAACACCACTAGTGCACACTATATACCAGACATGTGACACTGGTTGCGAGAGAGAGAGAGAGAGAGAGAGATAGAGAGATAGAGAGAGAGAGAGAGAGAGAGAGAGAGAGAGAGAGAGAGAGAGAGAGAGAGAGAGAGAGAGAGAGAGAGATGCACATGGTGCGGGAGGAATGAGGCAGTTATGGGTAAGAGTATCTGGTACACAGGTGAATATTTAGATATCTACATCCGTGTACCTTTACACAGTAGCACGCATAATACACCCACATGCTGGTCAGTGTGGGAAACAATAAATTCAGTTATCATCATACTCCCCATAATAATTGTCCCAAGCAGCTTAAAACTTGTTTCAACTTTCATTTTATTTTATTTAATTTGGCCTTATGACCGATATGAATATATTTTGTCCTTAAATTTATATCAGAAAGAAATGATTTATTTAACGACGCACTCAACACAGATACTGAGAGGATCGATCCCCGTCGGTGGGCCCATTGGCTATTTCTCGTTCCAGCCAGTGCTCCACAACTGGTGTAACAAAGGCCGTAGTATGTATTATCCTGTCTGTGAGATGGTGCATATAAAAGATCTCTTGTTGCTAATAAATAAATAATAAAAAATTAAAGAATATCCCATGAAATGTCAACAGGTTATCCCAATATATGGGTGTATAACCATGTCTGACCATAACCAAAATGCGTTGAGTGTGTCGTTATATAAAACATTTCTTTCTTTCATTAAATAGAGGTGCCATGAAACCATGAAATATGGATTATGAATTGTCAACCTTCTGTTGGCATGATCAGACTGCCAGACTGAAAATATTCAGTCATTCAAGTTGCACTATGCCAAGAATACTAGTTTCTTAATTTGAACTGCATACTTTTATTAGAATATAAATAAACATTCGTATACAAACTATATTACTAGCAAACTGCTGAAATAACAGTAGGCCTCTAGCTTGAAAAGCAAATACAGTAGTATATCAATACTTAATTGTTCTACTCTGCATATAAGGCACTTCAAAATGTTGGAAATCAATTCTGTGGACAAATATTAAATTAATGTATTTAAGAACCACTGATTACTTTTATGTTAACACCGATTATTTGTACATTTTAGTAATTTCAAAAAATATTCCCCTCTCAGCACTTTGAAGAATATCTACAACAAAACGTGCAAGATTTTCATTAACTGATTAACCTTGAAATGCAGCCTGGTTTTTATAAAATACATACAAAAAGAAAGAAATGCTTTATTTAACAACACATTTTATTGAGGGTTATATAGCGTCGGACATATGGTTAAGGACCAAAGAGATTTTGAGAGGAAACCTACTGTCACCACTTCATGGGCTAATCTTTTCAATTAACAGCAAGGGATCTTTTATTTGTGCTTCCCACAGGCAGGATAACACACACCATGGCCTTTGCTGAACCAGTTAAGGATCACTGAACGGTGCAAGTGGTTTACACCTACCCATTGAGCCTTGCGGAGCACTCACTCGGGGTTTGGGAGTCTGTATCTGGATGAAAAATCCCATGCCTCGACTGGGGTCCAAAGCCAGTACCTACCAGCCTGTAGACCGATAACCTAACCACGATGCCACCGAGGCTGGTCAACACTTATATCCATAACAAAACGCACAAGATTTTCATAAACTGATTAACCATGAAATAGGTTCATTTCAAAATGAGTCAAAAACTAGCAAAATTCATTTAACATTTATTTATTATGGTTAACTATCCATCAGATAACATAATATGCAAAATCATGTTGAGCCAGTAAATATACTGCTAAAATGCAACCAGAAATACACTATTAATATACAACCTTTTCAAAAATGTGCATTATATATTGACCCAATGAGGCAAGTTAAAAGTTAATCATCACCACAACAATGGTAAACAATAAAAATAAAGATAACGGCTAAATTAAAGCTATACTGAACAGGTCAGTAAATCAAACACCAGATGCTATTTTCTAGATCTATATTCAATAAACAAACAAAAATCTTAATTTTCCCCCTTTATTAGTATATATTTGGTAGTTCCATACCTTATTTTTGGAAGTACATGTATGTTAAACACTGCAATTATCAACAAACGTTGAAAATACCCAAATTACCAATTTGTTTCTAAATTCATCTGGTTAGGTCATATTTACCATACACCAAGCACTAATATTTATCTAAAAGTAAGAGTAACAACAAAGCTGACATTCATACATTGCTTCACAAGACAGGAATTAAATTTTCAAAAGTAATAAAAATCTGGAAGGACAAGAAAACATACAACATGTATATGACTGAAGAAAAATATATTCCCCTCCCCCAATAACAGAGTACTGATTTAAAGACAAAATTGTAACAGACATCTCCATAAACAAATACGAATTAAGAATTTTTCATTATGGATTACTTTATAAGAAATATTCAAGAGTCAATGTTTTAACAAGTACTATTCATACACAAGGTCCCAGACCAATCCATGGATTTCAAAAAAAAAAAAAAAAAAAAAAAAAGGAAAAGGATTATATAAATTTAAAGACAACACTTCACCAAAATTTGTTCCAAATAAAAATGCACATAATCATCATAGAACAGTTGCCTGTAAGAACCAGCTTAAAGAGAAAGGTTCTTTTTAAAATATATCAATAACACTAAGCTTTTTTTCAGCCACAACAAAAGAGGTCACAATACACTGTATTCCAAATATATACATTACAGTTTTAAAAAACAACGGATGTTTTTCAATTACACCATATTTGTGTCTTTTAGAGAACCAAAAACATTTCTAATTGTTTATTTCACAGAACTGATTCAACTATACATAGCAAGTAATAACAAATTCACATTCCGTAAAGTGAATTTAAAACAAATAAAAAACAAGGAGTAAGATTATTTTCCACCAGAAACAAAAACATCTGCTACATAACAATTATGAGCAGTACTGAACTGATGTGAACTAGTCCATCCCAAGTAGTCTGGCATATCCTTCTAATATTTATGATCAGCAACAAAGAGCGACTTGTCTGCAGCAGCCCCTGCCATACCTCCTTTGTACTGTCCCAATGCAGCCAAGCCATTGGCCTGAAAATGGAAGAATAAATTAATTTGGAAATTTGTTTTGAAAAAATAAACTACAGTTGAATCACGCTGGTTCGAACTCTGTCAGTGCTCAAGAAAGTATTCAACGTATTGGGTATTTCGACCTGACTATTCTGTCAACAAGCTGTAAGTTTAACTTGGGACTTTGTTTTTGGTTCGAGCGTTGCAGCGTATTCAACCCTTTAGAGTTTGACCCAACGAGTTTCTACTGTACTTTCATTTCAGTTATTCTGTCTCGACTGCATTTTAACGTATTTCATTAATGCACAAGACAAACCGCATATATGTTCTTGTAACACTTGCATGAGTTACCAATACCATTATCTTTGTTTTCTATTAAAAAACCTGAGAAAATCATATACAAGATAAATGCAATCTAGCACATAAAAACCTAATTGTTTAAGAAAAAAGTGTAAGTTTGTTTTGTTTAATGACATCACTAGAGTATATTGGCTATTAGGTGTCAAACATTTGGTAATTCTGACTCATAATCATTAGAGGAAACCCACTAAAAAATTTCATTAGCAGTAAGGGATCTTTTGTATGCACTTTCCCACACAGGAAAGCACATACCACAGCCCTTGACCAGTTGTGGTGCACTGGTTGTAACGAGAAAAAAACAAATCAGTTGAATGGATCCACTGAAGTGGTTTGATGCTGTGACTTCAAGAACCTCAGGTGAGCATTCAACTGAGTTAAAGCCTGCCCCTTAATTGTTTAAGAAAGTCATTCAGTGAACAACACTACTCTTTGTTGCAAGCATTCAAGTTCCTCAGGAATTCTACTCAAACGGACGTCAGTTTTATGAACTAATGGTAAAAACTAAACCTCTCATTTTATATGCTGAATGCACAGATTCCTTTAAGATTTTTAAAATGCCAACAATAAACAGTCTGAATAAGCATATCATTTTGAAATGGTCACATCCCACTTATTATTTGGACATGAAAATAATGTGTTTTTGATACATGTACAATAGAATTTGGCAAAAACGTCCATGTACATCAGTGGAACTGTAATAATCATTGGGTTTGAGACAATCTAGCTTTTAGGGAGCAACTTTTGAGTTTCATTTATACAAAAACTCATAAACAGGTTACTACAATACAGATTTATAACAAATCTATCAAGTTTACCATTTCCAATATTACTATTAAAGTTGTTCACAAACCCACAAACATTTATTCATTCGTATTACTGTTCTCACTTCGTATGCATCTTAAAACTTGAATGAAACGGTGTATGCGTTATTCTTTTTTGCTTTATTTGTTGTTATCAAGAGTGAAGTATATATTTATTGTCAAGTTGTAACCAGGGTAACCTAAATAGCCAATCAACTTTTGTCAATACCTTTGCACGTTTAACCAGCTCAGCTTGTGCAGCTGCAATATTTGCATCTTTTCCTTGCCATGCAGCCAAAACACTGGCTTGCAGGGCTCGTCCAAATGAAAATGTGAGAGCCCATGGCTTGCGACCAGGGTACTGATTGATAGCATTCAAGTTGAGAGTGGCATCTTCTTCAGACATTCCCCCAGATAAAAATGTGACACCTGCAAAATATAAATTTATCAAACATGTTTTTAAAATTTTGTCATCATATTTAGCAAATTATCATACAAACTGATTCTAAAGTAATACTGTTTTGTGGTAATTTCAATGATTCTTTTTTTTTTACAAATGAATACTAAACTTTTAATTTTGAATAATAGATTATCTACTACTAGCACTTTACATTTTATTTTTTCTAAATCTCGAACTGCACACACATAAATAACATAAACCCTTTACATCATGATCGGTGTATTTTGTGTACGTACCAGCCACTGCTGGTGGCACAGTTCTGGACAGTGCTAGTACAGTAGCTTTTGCATTCTCCTCGTGCTTGAACTTCTTGGAGCAACTCTGTCCGGCTGTAACCATGTTGGGTTTCAGAAGAGTGCCTTCCAGGAACACGTGATGATCTGCCAGAGCCTTGTATTGGAAAGCCAGGACCTACATACACAAGGATCAATTCTAAATGTTAATTTTTAGTTTTTTAACTAATATTTCTGTTATAATACAGACAGTATTAATTGAATACTTAATACAGAAAAGATTGTTTTGGCTAAAGAAACCTAACTGGAACCTAAGAGATTGTTTTGACTAAAGAAATCTTAACTGGGACCTAACTAAAGATTGTTTGGGTTGAAAAAAACCTTAACTGGAACCTAACTAATAAAGATCACCCCATCAACAACAAACTCAAATATGTCCTTTTTTCTTTTTAGTTATCAAGATACTTTAAAAATAAGATGGCAATCAACCCACTATTAAAATAATGGTGCATATGAATGTTATACAAAATAAGTCAAAGTTTCCAACCGAACACCATGTGCCCCGCAGTCCTATTGAACATAAAATAAATAAATTTGACGACATCCATCTCACCATCATACATAGCTGTTACAATGTAATATCACATCACAGGCATGCCAACCATTGGCACCAACTCCCAGAACATGTGATCCTCATAAGGATCAAATGCTTCAGCATTCACATATTACCTAACGTGTTTTGCACTAAGTGACTACATTCTCATCAGAAGGATGTACTTACACAAAAGTTATAGCAAGAAAAAAGTGGCTGTGCCTATTATAATTTATATGCAACACTCGGCATGTTTTTACCATTGTATTAATAAAATATACCAATTTACTTAATGATATTCAGCAATAACGTCCTATTAAATATTGTTAAATACGCCTACCAGTCAAACTGCCTGACATGATTTTTTTTTTAACCATGTTTGCTATTTATTACCTGTTCTGTAACCTTCTGAGCTTCTAAAAGGTCATGTTCTCCATCTGGCAACACTTCTGGTTCAACAATTGGAACAAGTCCATTCTGAAATTAAAATGAGAGCAGCTATGTTTTTTTAAAAGGTCCGTTTCAGATATAATGATGTACATGTACATGCTGAACTTCATTATCCACATGGTTCAGCATAACCGAGTTAATAAAAACCATGCAAAGCACATGTGTAATAACAAGTGTAATGACGTAATTTTTGGAAGCGATGTCATAACAAGATGTTGCTTCCCCAGACCTACCTCAGACTGTGAACTTGAAATATTCTCCTAGTTCGGATTGTTTTTTGTTTTTTTTTAGACAGCCCTTGTAATTCATAAAAAATAATAATACTGATAATAAAGAAATTATTACACTTACGTACTAGTAGTACTTATTTTACGAAACTGTGATGACAGGGATCGATCTCAGACTGACCGCACATTGAGCAAGTGCTGTACCACTGAGCTACATCCCATCCCTATTTCCCCAAAAGATCAGACTAGTGCTAAGGAAGACCCACTGGTAGGAATACAAGTCTCTTATTCTTTTATTTTGGGTTACAGGGGTTTATTTATTATGGTTATGTAGTGGTCTGTGGTGACAGTTGATACATTTTTCTTCACATACATGTATACATTTTCAGATATTCACAAATAATTTAGCACAATTGAAAAATATTAAAATATGTTAATAAATATATTACATTCAAATTTATTATTTAAAAGTTAAGGTTTAACACCACTAGAACACATTGATTAATTAATCATTGGCTAATACAACGAAAGAAACGAGGAATATTTCATTTAACGAAATACTCAACATTTTAATTACAGTTATATAGTATCGGTCATATGGTTAAGGACCAGTCCCATCAATTGGAGGGGAAGCCCGCTGCTACCATGCAATGGGCTAGTCTTTCCAATTAGCAGCAAGGGATCTTTTATATGCAGCATCCCATAGAGGAGATCGTAAATACCACAGCATTTGTTACAAAAGTGGTGGAATACTGGCTGGTACAAGAAACAGCCCAAGGGGCCCCGATGACAAGAATCGATCCTAGACTGACTGCACATCAGGTGAGCACTTTACCACTGGGCTACATTACGCACCATGGCTACTGATGTCAAATATTTGGTCTTTGTGATACTTGTGATCTATTTACAACAAATCTGCCAGGATAAACTAAGCTCAACACGCTTCTAAAATACAAAGAGAATATAAATACATTCTTACCTGCTGACAAATGGTAGCGTATCTTGCTAGCACATTAGCATTTTCCATCATACTCTGGTATGATGGTGTATGAGAGCCAATCTTCAAAACACAACGCCATTTTGCAAACTGTGCTCCACCTTTTTTGTACTCGGCACACCTCTCTGACAGTCCATCAAGACCTGAAGCAAAATAACTGCATTTTAACATAAGTTCAAAACAATATCTTACTGCAAAACATACAAACTGCATTCTTAAACTTGACCAACTGCAGTAAACTTATACAAAGGAAAAGTTTATTATGTAATTAAAATTTAACCCGATTTAAACAATGTTTAATAATCTTACAGGGTTCAAATTCCACAGAAATGACAAGTGCTGTGTTCTTAAAATCAGACGTAACTGATGGCAAGACAAATGCATCCTTCCCATATATTCCATGTTGTATTTAGAACAAATGGTAAAACTATCATTGGTAATACAGTGGTTTGAAAACTGCAAGAGATGCTCACTCAGTCTATTTTACATAACCAATTGCATCAAACTTAAACACCACTTCTGGGCCTTTTGACTGCACCAAAGCTGACGTCAAAATAAGCAAGTCCATATTAGGTACAAATATTTAATCTTAAAATCAATGGAATGTTAAGCTTTAATGATTTTAAAATAACTTCAAATGCATTTCTGAATATGTACAATTCTTTACGAGCTATTGTTAACATTACTTCACTAAAATGACCTTGGTGCGTCCAGCATAAACAAAAAGCCTAAGATGAGATTTAAACTCTGAACTTACATAATCATGACAGGTTAAGCCAGTAATATTAAAAAAAGGAATCGGTATCCAATAAATTGCATAAGCTAGAACCCAAGGCACCCAGATGAAATCATTTATGACTGAGAACATTTAAGAAAAACTCAGTTGCCTTTGTGCTTCTATTATGAAGGAAAAGTTTGTCTTAGTGCCCATTCCATTTGTTTTCAAGCCTGCATTTCTGTTATTAAAAACTAGCCTTGTCCCTTCCTCCCAAAAAAAACCCCCACAAAACATTCACCTTCAGGCCTTATCTTGTACATACAAGAAGAACACCAAATTATTTCTAAAACACTTATTTGCATTCTGCATTCTACCAAATTAAAAGTAAGTATTGGAAACCTTTATATATGTTTGTCAAAAATTGTAGACAACAGGCTAATTCCATCAGCTATTGTAACTTGACCATCGTATGTCACAACAAAATGTTTAGATTACATTACAGATTAATTACATTCTTTGCAAGGTAGTAATAATAACATTTTACTAGCAAACAAAGTGCTAAGCAAAAACAGGTAGTATTTAAATCTGATCTGATCAAAGAAACTCACGCAAGGCAAGTTAGAAATAGTAATGTTTGCTAATTATTGTATTGCTATTAGTCAGAATATCACTACCTCCAACTTTTTTGTGATGTAATGCATTGTATTCGGCCCAAAAAGCAATGTTCCAATAAATAACTTGTGTATACTATAACTTTAATCAATTAAGGAAAGCAATTAAACAATTAGCACAATGTTTCCTTTCTAAAACAATATTTAATTAACTTTATTCAACTTTTTTTGTGACGTAAGCCAAGAAAGCTAAGTTTTTGTGACACACACAAAAACAATTATGCAATTACATGAAGTTTTCTCTTTTTTTTCATTTCTGAAGCAATTATTTTTGCAAAACAATATTAGTTGGGTTTTTTTTTTACCTTGAGTGGTACTTTCACCATTTGTTCCTGCAAGAGGAACAACACCTTTGTCAACCTTGATGCCTGGAATAATGCCTTTGCTTTGGAGAAGCTTTGGAAAAAGTACACCTTTGCTGTCCTTCTGGAAGAAGGTCTCATGGTACAAGATCACACCGCCAATGTTTTCAGTTGCAACACTGTCACAAGTAAAGAGCAATTCTCTGTATTTCCGACGGTTTTCTTCAGTGTTTTCCACTCCAATCTGGGCAAATCTCTTACCAATGGTTCCTGTCAACAACAAATAAAACTATGCACAGTGGAATGCAACAGTAAAAAAACTGAAAGACATAAACACACAAAAATATTTATCCCAATTTTATATATCTGTATTTATAATGAGGAAGCATGCCCCTTAAAACTACCGTACTTAGTGTTAAGAAGCACTGAGATTGTACAATGCATCCTTATAATCAAACCTGATAATCAAACCTTGTAATTAAAAATATAAAGGGCCTAGTTGGGATGTTTTTCTACTAACCCAGAACTCGTTTTGGACGAGTTTCCCAAAACAATATGTTGACTCTAGAGAACATTTTGTTCAGTATTGCTTTGTGATTCACTAGGCAAGTTTCAAAGAATGCTACTTAATTTTAAACCTAGTTGCTAATCAATTTTTAAATGACTAGAAATATCGCATTTTAAAAACAAAATGTTCCCTGGACTCCATGTCTGTATTTTAACGCTGCATTGCTGTTCATTTAATATTTAACATTTCTGTTATATATTCTTATGCAGGGCTCGAAACTCGTCAAAAATTATGGTGGCCCAAAAACAAATATCTGGGCCACTAAAATTTCATTTTCAGTGGCACAAATTTGCTTTAGGTAGCCCAAACAGGAAATATTCATATTTCAGGTTTTAAGCGAAATATTTAAATAAGCATATGAAATGTGCTTCAATAAAATAATATTGATTTGAAGAACCATTTCTGCATAGCAAAGATACCAACATACATGTATTGAAATTAAAACATTAATAGAAAACACGACTTTAGCAAATTATTTACTTATTTTGTACAATTTTACTTGTAAAATGTCTGAACTTAATAATTTTTTGTTTACATCGTTAACACACAATTGCATGGCGTGACTCGTCTTCCAGGGGTAGTTCACATATAATACAAAAACATCTACAAGCAACTGGGCTATATAATTGTTCACATGTTAGCGAAGTATTGTTCACATGTTCAGTGTTTAATATTATAAGTATTTGTAAGAAATAGATACAAACGAAGTGGGGGTAAAGTTCTCCTTATCCTAACAGAACCTAACTTCTTTTGCGCCAAGCAGAACTGAAAAACAAAGTAAACTTCCTAGGTAAACTTGCTTTTTCCCTTTGGTTCTTGATGTGATTAAGAAAATTCCATCCAGTGGATGACATCATGGTCATGATTTTAATTGTAATCATATCTTTAGCAGGCCTCGAAATTCGGTATTAAAAGGGCAGGCCATA
>JAECMU010031628.1:0-12815 GCA_016106625.1 Dracogyra subfuscus | reverse complement strand
AGTCTTAAGAGAGGAAATCCACTACATTTTTTTATTAGCAATGAAGGATCATTTATATACATCATCCCATAGACAGGATAGCACATACCACAGTCTTTGATGTACCAGATGTGGTATATCAAAGGCTGTGGTATGTGCTATCCTGTCTGTTTGGTTTGTGGATTGAAAATATCCCTTGCTATTAATGGAAAAATGTAGCAGGTTTCCTCCCTAATACTGTATGTTTTCAGGTGTTTGTTTTCTCTGTAGGGATGGGACGTAGCCCAGTGGTAAAGCGTATGCCTGATGTGCGATCAGTCTAGGATCGATCCCAGTCGGTGGGTCCATTGGGCTATTTATCATTCCAGCCAGTGCACCATGACTGGTATATCAAAGGCAGATGTGTTTAATATCCTGTCTGTGGAATGGTGCATATAAAACATGCTTTGCTACTAATGGGAAAATGTAGCAAGTTTCCTCACTAAGACTATATGTCACACATAGCCGATGAATAATAAAATCAATGTGCTCTAGTGCAGTGTCATAAGGACTCCTGTTTGTAAATCTTGAGAGCCCACCACCAACCCAGAGAGTCCTGTCATGTGTCTCCAGTAGAACAGAAGATACGCTAAATGTTTTGCATGAAACCATGGAAAAGATCGCTAATCAAAACTGTTTTTTTTCTTCAGGATTTTGTTATACATGTTGATTGTCATTTCGAAGAATCAATGTAATTTATACAAATAATTTTTACAAGCAATGCAGGCTCGAATGCTAGCCAAGCTAGAGAGTTGTACATGATTTGTGCAAGCCTTGTGCTCCCAGACTGTCCTCCAAATTGCACATTGTAGTGGTGTTGTTAAACAAAACAAAGAAACAATTTTTATTTATTTGTTTCTTGATAGACCTGAAGTGGACTACCCGACGCAGCCCCCTGTTCTGACGTTCAAACAGTTCCTGTCTCAGCAGGACGACAACATCAATGACCAGGACGCCATCAAGAAGTACAACGAGTACAAGAAAGACTTCCGCCGACAGCAGATCAGCGAGTTCTTCCTCGCGCACAAGGAAGAGGAGTGGTGAGTACTGCAGACTTTACTAGACACTGTAGCATTTTTATATGGTTAATGTGGAATACAGACTTTACTAGACACTGTAGCGTTTTTATACGGTTAACGTGGAATACAGATCTCAGTAGACACTGTAGCATATTTATATGGTTAATGTGGAATACAGACTTAAGTAGACACTAGCGTTTTTATATGGTTAATGTGGAATACAGACTTTACTAGACACTGTAGCGTTTTTATATGGTTAATGTGAAATACAGACTTAAGTAGACACTGAAGCATTTTTATACAGTGGAATCCAGACAAGTTGACCTGAAAACTGATGAAATGTCGACATTCCAAAACCCACCCCTTTGCTATCCACCAACACTTGTTTTGCCTTTAAAGACCATCTTTTTAATTTCTTGTCTCTAACAGCAGCTGACAAATTCTTGCTTTATCAGAACAGGACAATACATTCCAAAGCCACTTATATAAATCAGTTGTAACCAGATATGAGGAAAACTCAACTGGATAACATCGGGCAGTAACAAAAGGTTATGCCAGTTTTCAATTCTCAACTATCGGTGGACCCATTAGGCTATTTCTTGTTCCTGTCAGTACTCCACAACTGGTGTAATAAAGGCCATGGTATGTACTATCCTGTCTGTGGGATGGTGCATATAAAAGACTCCTTGCTGCCCATGAAGTGGCGACAGCGGCTTTCCTGTCTCAATAACGGTGTGATCCTTAACAAAATGTCTGATGCCATATGACTGTAAATAAAATGGACTGAGTGAGTCGTTAAATTAAACATTTCCTTCCTTCCTTCCTTCAGTTCTCAAATGCCTGGAAGATGACATTCTCGAGTTGGGGTGAGGGGAGGGGTTTGAAGCACTACACCCCCCCCCCCCCAATTTTTAACATTTAACACTTCCGTTATCGCTTGAGACTATAAAGAGGCAACACGTTTTTCATGCATACATACATAATGGTGTCTGAATTTGACAATCACACTTTCCGTGTACTCGAAACACTTCTGGTGCAGGGAATGTGTTCTGAATCGTTTTGGAGAAGCGAGAACATTTTTGCATATGCATTCTAGTACTCGTATCTGGCAAACCTTACATAGTGGTGTAATGAGATATGGGTTCTCAACCGTTCGTGAATGCAGTTTCAAATATACTAATAAAGTTTGGACTCTATAGCACTTGGCTTTTTTATCATATCTGACACGGTGACGCTCCATAAAATAATAAATAATCGCAGGGGTGCAGAAATGGAACATATTTCACTAATCCGCCGGACCTGATCCAACTAAAATTTACTAGCTGCAATAATTTCTACTAGTCTGTCAGTCTGTATAATAATATATTATTAACAATATTATAATATACAGTGTCTTCACTTAAATATTAATATATATGTTGACAAAACATTAAGAACACTTTGGTATGATCAACATCACATGCCAAGCAAAATTAAAAAGACCAATCGCCTGTCAGACTGGTAGTTTCATTTTTTAACTCGTTTGTCAGTATTTGTACTCGCATTTGGTGAACGGGCGAGTACTTTTTGCACTCCTGAATCGGCATTACAGGCAAAAAGCGGGCAGCATAGCCCAGTAGTACAGTGCCCGGCTGATGCGCGGTCGGTCTAGGATCGATCCCCGTCAGCTAACCACTGGGGTGTTTTCTCGACATAACCATATGTCCGACACCGATATAACTATAATTAAAATGTGTTGAGTGCATCGCCAACAAAAAAAAAAAAAACAGGCAAAAATCTTGAAGAGAATCTCTGAACATGAAAAATGTGTTGCCTGTTTATTTTCTGTGTTTTATATCTTATATGAGTTGTTTTATTTCTTTGTTGCTTGTGCTCTAGTCGACTGATACTGTTATTACGGTTTGGTCCATGTTTTATGTAAAATTCATTAACAGCTATGTCATCGTCAAGGAAACTGGTGCCATGGTGAAATTTGCATTGACCAAGCCACGACGGAAAGCTTTACTATTCCTAGAGTTAGGGCACTGCGCACAATGCAGTGGTAGTTAATAAAAGTGTTAGGTTAGCTAAGGTCGTGAAATTCGTAAAAGGAATAGCACTCTGCTACAGGCAGGGACGACATTCGAGCCAAATCGTCAGATTGAGAAATGGTAAGCTGGTAAGACGGTATTAGGTTTCGTGTACTAATTAACGGAAACGTGTCAGTGTGCACTTTAGTTACAAGAATGTATGTTTAATTTAGTTCCAAGAAATGATTTTTGTTATTCATATTTGTTATCAGAGCTACAGAAAATATATTTACTAATTTTTGTTTGTTTATGTTTAATGCGAATATATGAGCATATTGGTATTGTTAAGCAGTCATCTGATATCACATAGTACCAAAATGTGGCTTTTAAAATAGTTTAAGATTAATTGATATAGATTTTTATTGGTATATTTTTTTACAAAAATAAATGATGTCCACTTTCAGATCTAAGGTAATTTGAGTTTGCTTAATTGTTTATTAATTTTCAAACAATTTATTCACGTCGGGTTCATTCATACAATTTATTGTTTGCATTTCTGTTTTCTCTCTTTCTCCCTCTTTCTTAGATCTTGAATACTGCCATTTTTGCTTGTGTAATAAATGTCAGACATAACCCAATTATTTTATTGATAAATTTATTTCCTGTTTATATTTTATATTTTAATTGGATCTGTTGAAGTTTATATTTATGTTGATGAATTATTTGTATATAATAATCGGTAAAAGTCTGTACGTGACACAAAAGTCTCTGATTTCTTTGGTATTTCCATAACATGAGCAGTGTGTTTATTTGGTGTGGGTGTGTTTGTTTTCTAGGTTTAAGTTTAAATACCATCCCGAGGAATGCGACCGGAAGCAGGAAGTGGTTCACAAGAGGCTGAACAATCGACTGAATGCGTTTATCGACCTGATGGACAAGGGACGTTTCGAAGCCGTCTCACTCGATGTCGAACACTCAGATGAGATCGTCAAACTCCTTGATGCTGGTAGGTTGTACAGTTGACCATTCGTCAAGAGTAGTCTGCCCGCAGTATCTGCGCTTAACTTTTTTATTGAGTTGGCATCCGGGCAAGTGGTTACAGCACTTTCACTTGCCCGACTCTATTTTCACTTGCCCGAATAATACTCTTATTTATTTATTAATTATTGCTTTAAATTTTGCATTTAAAAATCGGTCGCCAGGCGGGCAACCTTACTGTGGGTTTTCAGTCGCCCGTCGTCGTTTTCAGTCGCCAGGGGCGTTTGGGTAACCGTTAAGTTCGAACCCTGTGCCCGTGACAGAGTTGTTTCCCTTATTTAGTTCAAAGTAAACAGTGCTATGATACTGGCTTCGGTGGCACAGTGGTTAAGCCATCGGACTACAGACTGGTATAGGTACACGGTTCGCAGGCCTGTACCGGCTCCAACCCAGAGCGAGTTCTAAAGGGCTCAATGGGTAAGTGTAAGGTCACTACACACTCTTCCTCTCACTAACCAACTAACAGCTAACTCACTGTCCTGGACAGACAGCCTATATATCTGAGGTGTGTGCCCAGGACAGCATGCTTGAACCTTAATTAGATATAAAGTACGAAAATCAAGTTGAAATGAAAATGATGTGATACCGGCTTTGGTCGTGTTGTGGTTAAGACCCCAGACAAGGCTAGTAGGTACAGGGTTCGTAACCCGGTACCGGCTCCCACCCAGAGTGAGTTTTAACGACTCAATGGGTAGGTGTAAGACTACTACACCCTCTTCTCTCTCGCGAACAACTAACCCACTGTCCTGGACAGACAACCCAGATAGCTGGGGGGTGTACCCAGGACAGCGACGCTGCGTGCTTGAACCTTAATTGGATATAAGCACGGAAATAAGCTGAAATGAAATGAAAATGCTTGTGTGTGTGTGGTCCAGGGTTATATTAATAATGAAAACAAGCTTTACAACCTTTTTATTTATTATTACTATGCCATTTAAGAATTGACTGCAATTATTTGTTTGTAAGTATGTATTGATGTATGAATATCTATATATTGTATGTATGTCGAGGTTGACTGCTACATACATACATAGATATTAACTCACTGGCGCAGGGGATAATTAAATCCTTTCTGGCCTCACGCTATTGCGGCATCCATAAAAAGGATGCGCTTTAACTCACCTATATGCATGGGGCCTACAAGCTATGCGGTCGATCCCGCATACATACATTAAACACTGGGCAGACCTGGCACTGGCTAGTATGTATTGATGTATGAATATTTATATATTGTATGTATGTCGAGGTTGACCGTTACATGCATGTCTGTCTGTATGTATGTATGTATGGATATATATAATTATTTAAGAATTGATCTCAGTTACTTTTTCATTCATGCATGTATGTGGCGTGACGTCGGGCGAGATATCTCGCCTGCAGTACTCAGAAGGTTAATTACATTTATATGCATATTAAAACAATACATAACTGAATTTATTTTGTTTATCTTTAAATACGCCTGTGATATTGTTTGTCTAAACTTCTTTAATTCATTCAGTATTATTTCAATCAGATGATTTTTGTAAATGACGTCATTTACCAAATGACGTCATTTTGATAAGCGACCCCATTTCCTCTAGCTGCTGTGCATTTTTACGGAACATTTAGTTGGAAGGAATTTAGTTTATATTTTCTCCAACCGCTGTAGATCATCACTTGCAAGTAAGTTACAGGCGTGTGCAGTTTCCTACATGATTTCTCTGGCCACCGACCAAGTCTCATGCATATAGATTTACATGTCTACTCTGCTATAGCATTTTCCATTAAATTATCATATAATTGTTTTGTATCTCAATATGGTTGCCTGAATTATCTGTCTTGTTGCACAAAAGTAGTGCGAGTCAGCGGGGGTAGGGGGGTTAGTAGGCATGGCTTACATTTGTTCAGTTCATCGAGATCCGAACCAAAAAACCCACCTCTGGACCAATCAGATTGCTGTAAAGTGTATAGACTCAAGGAAAATCTAATTATTATTTTTTAAATTGATTGATGTTCTAAGTTTTAAAGCTTTCGATTTGATGGTATTTGAAATTTTGCAGAATACTCAAATATATGTTATATTTTTTTGAATTTTAAAAATGTTTTAATTTAGTCAGCAATGAACATTAACAATCACTACTATAAAAGATCCTGACAAGACAAGATGCGAGGGTGGGGCAGCTCATCACAGGCCATTTATTGCATTGTTTGACTTGCATGGCGATTTACACTTATTTGTCAGAGTTATGGTCCTTGCAATTTTTCATACTTTTGAGCTGAATGTTTTATGTATAGCTGTCATCAAGATGGAAGGAGGAACGGACTTCGACCTGACGATCCTGGATGCCGAACCTGAAGAGAAGGAGGAAGCATCACGCAGCCGAAACAATTCCGAATCTCTCCCTGTCATCACGACATTTGAAAAGAGGTATGTATTTCTTCATTCACGGTTCTTCCCTTTTCCTTATGTTTCTACTGTATTCAGAGGCCTTTAAAGTTTTAAGCAGTTGATGATTTGTAAGTGTTGGGTCCATGTCTTGGTACTGAATTCATCCCACACACAGGTGTGAACACAGCTTTATGGGAGGGGGGGGTGGTGGAGGGTGTGTGTAATATTACTGCTTTCAGGAGCATTTGTTTGTTTAACGATGCACTCAACACATTATAATTACGGTTATATCGGCGTCGGACATATGGTTATGTCGAGAAAAAACCCAGTGGTTAGCTAACGGGGGCTTTCAGGAGCGATATCTCTCTGTCTCTGTCTCTGTCTATAGTTCAGAACAGATGCAAATATAGTATGAATTGAGCTGTGCATTTATATGAAATTGGTTGTTATGCCCATTCTCTGCATTCACCTCATGTTTTGCCAATACGGGAATCCCAACATGCGAGTTAGAACAAGTTTTAAACAAGTTTGATTATCTTTCCCTTGTTGTTTACATAATTATACCCCCTCATGTATGTATGCATTTTATCTGTCTCTGTTCTCTGTCTGTCTGTATGTCTGTCTCTGTCTGTCTGTCTCTGTCTCTGTCTTGTCTCACTCTCACTCTCACTCTCACTCTGTCTTTCTGTCTTTCCATCTCAGTGCATCTTTGTCTCTCTCTCTCTGTCAAAGAAAAAAACCCAACCTATATTCCTTTTGATTTTCAGTAGTCCCGAAGAGAAAAGACGAAAGCGAACTGAACGCAAAGAGAGCAAAGAAGATCCAAAACCAGTGGATCCAGACGTTAGTCAGTTATATCATGTCTGTTAAAAACTATACAGCTGATTGAATCAAATACTTTTCAGAACAATTTAAATATATTTCATTTTCAAGCAGTTAGTAAGGTTGGATATTGTACAACCCTAACTTTCAAGTATCAACAATTGTTTTTACATATACAAGCATAGAAACATTAGCCTATGTACTAATTAAACCAGAATAACGATATGTTTCTTTCTGAGTAGCCCCTGTGATGTCATTCTTCTAAGAAAACAAACAAGTCGGCCGCTTGGAATTTAAAATATTACCGCTCTTTACTTTGAGGAGTTCAAACAAGGGGAGCAACTCTCAGTAGACAGGCAACTCATAAGATGATCTGGCATTCAGTTCTTGGTCCAAGAATCAACTCCATAATTATGGGAGTTTGATCTACTTGTTCACTTGAAGAGCAGTCTGTCTGGGATCGATCCCCGTCGGTGGACCCTTTAGACTCTTTCTTGTTCTAGCGAGTGCTCCACAACTGGTGTAACAAAGGCTGTGGTATGTACTTTCCTGTCTGTGGAATGGTGCATATAAAAGATCCCTTGCTGCCAATCGGAAAGAGTAGCCCATGAAGTAGCGACAGTGGCTTTCCTCTCTCAATGTCTGTGTGGTCCTTAACTGTATGTCTGTAAATAAAATGTGTTTAGTGTGTCGTTAAATCAAACATTTCCTTCCTTTCAGTTCTGATTCCAACAAAACAAAAACTAAGAAAAGGGGCACTCTCACAGGGTTATTCTTAGCTGAAATAGCTGTATTAACTGTTTAGTGGGTATAAACTGTAGAGGTATTATGTGTTTAGTGGGTATTAACTATATAGCTCTCTTGCCACACCTTGTAAAGCGATCATTGATGCGCAGTCAGTCTGGGATCGATCCATTGGGCTATTTTTCGCTCCAGCCAGTGCGCCACAGTTGGTATATCAAAGGCAGTGGTATGTGCTATCCTGTCTGTGGGATGGTGCATATGAAAGATCCCTCGCTACTTATGGAAACGGGCTTCCTCTTAAGACGATATGTTAAAATTGCCAAATGTTTGAGATCCATTACTGGCAGTAGCTGATGATTAATAATCATTAATACCTTTTGTAGTCTGATTGTTTCTTTCTCTGATTGTTTCTTCAGAAACCACTGAAGATGAACGTGACGCGAGAACAGAGAGAGTTGGTGAAGAAAGCTAAGGAGTTCATCAAACTGAAAACAGAAAAAGAAGAAACCGAACCTAAAGAGGTAAGCCCCTCCCACCCCCATCACACACACACACACACACACACTATCCGACTCCAGTTTTGGGTACTTAGTATTTAGTAATAATAGCATAGGACTCGTCAAGGAGTTTATGAAACCCTAAAAGATGAAATGGAAACTAAAGAGATTAATTCTGTATTTTGTCTTGTGTAGTTTTACATCCACTGGACCGGTGAATCAGTCTCAATGTTTATAGAGGATACTTTTGAGTAAAAATTTTAAAATAATAGGAAAATATTAATTTAAATATCAAAAGTATATTTTAAATTTGAAATACTGAACCGCCTACCCCCACCCACCAACTGAACAAATTAGGTGAATTGAAGACCTAGATTATGTTGTCACCGATTCTGTGAGCACCTGTTTATGAGCATCATACAGTGATTAAAGCGGTTTTGTTCTTCATACTTACATAAACGTCAAACATTTTCACGGGTGCTGGACGTAGCCCAGTGGTAAAGCATTCGCTTGATGCACGTTCAGTCTGGGATTGGTCGGTGGATCCATTGGGCTATTTCTCATTCCACAACTGATCCACAAAGACTGTGGTATGTACTATCCTGTCTATGGGATGGTGCATATAAAACATTCCTTGCTGCTAATCAAAAAGAGTAGCCCATGAAGTGGCGACAGCGGGTTTCCTTTCAATATCTGTGTGGTCATTAACCATATGTCTGACGCCATATATCGGTAAATAAAATGTGTCGAGTGCATCGTTAAGTAAAACATTTCCTTTTAAACATTATCACGTTGAGTTTATGAATAACAATAATGAACAACAGAGGGAGATAGATTTCTAATAATACTTTTAAATTTATCATTTGTTATATTGGATCCGACAGTTCAGTACCGGGTATTTGACCTTTTTTGATTAGGATGATGATGAAGATGAGAAAGGAGATAAATCATCGTCACGGAAACATGAAAAGACGGACTACAACTATGACAGCGAGTCAGAGTCGGAGAGTGGTTCATACACGGATTCCGAACCAATGCCACCTGGTGTTGAGGATGCTGAACCTGGCCCTCCAGGGGTAGACAACTCTGATGAAAGCGTGAAACCAGAACTAGCAAAGAAAAAAGAAGGTAATGTCTAGAGCTTCATCATGAGAGATAAATTGTACACGTTTTCATCATAAATAAGGAAACAAATTTCCTGCTATTAATTAAAAAAAATGTTTTAATTTTTGTTCAATTGTTTTCACCATGGGTATCCACAGAAAAAAATGCAGGGGGAGGGTATTGTTATCCTAATTCGACGTGTGAAGTGTGAAGACATCTTTTTGGCTAAGATTACTTTAAATAACAGAACAAAATGTTAACAATTCTTCAGGTAGAAGACACACGATTGATCGAATGTCATGATATTTGGCGTGAAAGATAGTGTATTTTGTATTTTCCATGTAATTTTTTCAAATTTTGTATTTTCCAGGGGGGGGGGGCAATTGCCCCCTCCCCCTGCCCCCTCCCCCCCAGTTCAGTATAGTGTCGCAATTTGCTATACAAGTTTCAGATTGCAACTTAATTTTAAAATATTAAACAGTCGTTGCTAATCAATTTTTAATTAACTACAAATGTCGCTAATCAATATTTTGCAAACTAAATATTCCTTGTTAAATAGACTGGTTTTAATCTGAAATGCAAAAAAAAAAAAAATCAATTTTTTAAAAAACTTTTTCAGGATGATTTTAAGATTTTATTTTCAAATGGGTACATCCATATCCCATTCATACAGTCTTGATTCAGTCCACAAGATTTCTTGCAGTATTATTATTTGTCGCTGTACAGAAGACCTGACTTGGATGTTTTCAGTTAATTCTTCCACAGTTACGGAGCTGGAAGATGGGATGGAGAAGGACGAAGACACGACGGAGAAGAACGGAGAGTGTGCCGACGACAAGCCGCGCTGTCTACACAAGACTAGTTCCATTTTTCTGCGAAACCTGGCGCCGACGATAACAAAACAGGAAGTGGAATCGGTGAGTGTAACCCACCAACTGATGGTCCGTAACTGCCAACAAACTTACCATTTCCTTGTTGAATATTTTGGGGCAGGATGTAGCCCAGTGGAACAGCGCTTGCTCGATGTGCGGTCGGTCTGGGATCAATCCCTGTTGGTTGGACATCGCATAATTTTTCTTGCCGTCGACAAGGTCTTGATTTTTTGGTGCACAACAGCAAGTAATGAGGGCAACCACGTCACTTGCCGTCAGTGCCATGGTAAATAATCAATGTTTTTATTTTTTTTCGTACTGGTGTGTAAGAGATACTTTGGTAAATAATCTATGTTTTTATTTTTTTCGTACAGGTGTGTAAGAGATACCAGGGATTTATTCGAGTAGCTCTCCAAGACCCGCAGCCGGAGCGGAGGTTTTTCCGACGCGGCTGGGTCACGTTTGAGAAGAGTGTCAACATCAAGGAAATATGTTGGAATCTCAATAACATACGAGTAAGTATTTCAAACAAAACTGTCGATGTAGACACTCTTATCATTGACTGCTACAAGTGTATCAGATTCCCATATAAGCTGAAAGGTGAAATCAACAAAGAGAATCATTTGGCATGCAAATATTATATTTTCTCAGAGTTAGGTTGATGTAGCCCAGTGGCAATCCTGATAATTAACAATATGGCCACAGTAGAAAAATATGCAGTGGGAAAATAGTCTCAACAAGATTTTTCCCAGGATAGTTTTGCAGAGAATTTTGGAGTTTTAATTTGTAAGTATTTAAAAAAAGAAGAAGAAAATCAACATGGATAACTGAAAGTCCCATGGAAAAATAAATGCAGTTGAAAATGGAAAGCACTGCAGTAATCTTCATGACAGTGTTTCTTGAATTAAAAAAAAAAAGTTCTTTCATTAACTGTTGAACCACCCCAGTGAATCCGTTCAGCTGATTGTTTTTTTTCTTCTCATTCCAACCAGTGTGCCACAATTGGTCAAAGGCTGTGGCATGTGCTTTCCAGTCTCTGGGAAAGTGCATATAAAAGATCCCTTGCTGCATTAGAAAAATGTAGCAGGTCTCCTATGTTGATTACGAGTCAGAATTAACAAATGTTTGACATCCAATAGCTGATGATAATTAATCATTGTGCTCTAGTGGTATTGTGAAACAAAACAATTCTCTCTACAGTTGCGAGAGTGTGACCTGGGAGCGACGTTGAACCGTGAGCTGAAGCAGCGAGTGCGGCCGATTGACGGGGTCGTGGCCCACAAGCCAGTCGTGAGACAGGACATCCTGAACGCGGCGAAGATCATCCAGAACCTCGACAACAAGTGGCACCTGTGGCAGGAAGACGACCAAGAGAAAACCGACCACGAGAAGGGCGTCAGTATTCATTCTTCTTTATGTTCACACACTCTTTGTCTCGCACTTTGCTTTGTCTCGTTCGTCGTTCTTTAAATTCACTCTCCGTCTCTCTGATTTTGTTCATTCTTGTCTCATTCTTTGTCTCATTTTATTTTACGTTCACACATTGTCTGTCACATTTTTGTTCATGTTCTCTTTGTCTTTGCCTTTTATATTTACAGGGGCAGGTCGTAGCCCAGTGGTAAAGCGCTCACTTGATGTGCGGTCGGTCTTGGATCGATCCCCGTTAGCGAGCCCATTTGTCTATTTCTCGTTTCAGCCAGTGCACCACAACTGGTATATCAAAGGCCGTGGTATGTACTACCCTGTCTGTGGGATGGTGCATATAAAAAATCCCTTGCTGCTAATCAAAAAGAGAAGCCCATGAAATGGCGACAGTGGGTTTCTTCTTTCAATATCTGTGTGATTCATAACCGTATGTGACTATGTCTTACGCCATGTAACCTTAAAATAAAATGTGTTGAGTGTGTTGTTTAATAAAACATTTCTTTCTTTCTTTCTTTTTATATTTACACATTGTTTTTCTGTGGTAAGATGATGATCATGAGAAACCAGGTCAAGAGCTGGGTATTTGTACTTGTTCTTCTTTGTCTTTCATTTTTTCTTCTTTTTTGTTGTTGTCATTTTCATGTTTCTGACAGTACAAGGCTTTAGATCTCAAACATTTTTGTTCTTCCTGCTTATGTGACAATCTGTGACAATCTGTGGTGTTGTGTGTTTACAGCAGATCAACTGCAGCTTGGTGTCGAAGAACCCGACCCTGAAGAACATCACCGACTACCTGGTGGAGGAGGGCAGTTACGAAGAGGAGGAGCTTCTAGGTTTGTACACTTCTCTATAGGGTGTATGCCACCAAATCAAATCCCATAGATGAGAATAGATACATA
>JAECMU010031624.1:14010-35346 GCA_016106625.1 Dracogyra subfuscus | reverse complement strand
TATTCAAAAGAGATTAAAACAATTATTCATCTATGTTAATATTATACCAACTTTACCACTATAAATACCAAACAATAATAATAAGAGGGTTTTTTGACCGTTTAACTATTTATTGCAGGGTTTTTTGACTGGAGGGGGTTTTGACTGAGGGGGTTTTGACTGAGGGGTTTTTGACCGAAGGGGGTTTTCACCTGGATTCCATCTAGTGAGTGTCAGGTACTCTGGTCCAATATTTTGGACTTGTAGAGGCCCTAATAACAATTAACTTACAAACTGTCTGTTTCTTGAACATCAGGCTTCGTATTCCATAGCTGCGTGCCATTTCCTCAGCAATAAAAGCCTTCCAATTAAAATACAAAATATTTTATCAGACAGCTTTTAATAACAAAATGTATATATATATATACATGTCCTCAACCTACATGTACATGTATACATGCATATTAGAACTGAAAATCGAATTAATGGAAAACATCTGCAAAATGTTTTTTTTTCTTTTCTAAATTACGTCATAGTTGTTTCAGAAACTTAGTTTCTTTTGTTTAACGACACCACTAGAGTACACTGACTAACATTGATTGGATGTCAAACATTTGGAAATCAAGACTCGTAGTCATCATCAAAAACCTGCCACATTTGTTCATTAGCAGCAAGGGATCTTTTATATACACTTTCCCAGAGAGGAAAGCACATACCAAGGCCTTTGACCAGTTGTGGTGCATTGGTTGGAACAAGAAACAATCAGTTAAATGGATCCACCAAGGTGGTTTAATCCTGCAGTGCACGCACCTCAGGCGATTGCTCAACCAAGCTAAATCCCACCCCTTGTTTCAGAAAGTCACTGGTTTATAAAAGTAATCAATTGAGAATCATTATGTTAGTGTTTTAAAAATTTGCATCAAAATGTATATGAATCTAATGTTTAAAATACATGTATTGAAATATTTGAAATAATATCTACCTGAACAACAGACTTGTCTTTAGGATACAACACAAAGACCACTTCTTCAATGGATGAGTGTGGCATCTGCATAAAGAATGTTTCTGCACAATCAAACATAACCTTTGCTACATCATCGGCAGGGTATTGAAGTCTTCCTGTTCCCAAAGCTGGGAATGCAATGGATTTCCGGCCATCTGCAGTTGCTTCACAAAGACAAGACATCATGAAACTAAACAAAACCTGAAACAGTTAAATATTTTACAATAAAAAAAAAAAAAATACAAAATCACAATATACATTGTGTAGAGCTATTTTGTAATAAAGTTATAAATATTTAGGTTGTTAATGAGATAACTATTTAATTACTCCGATTTACAAAGCAGCATAATAATTTTAATATTGTTGCTTAGTCAATATCTTTTTAAACTCAAAATATAAGAATAATGCAGAAATCTTTCGACCTTTGAGTACTTATAGATTTGCACCCTTCAAGTGCTTACAATCCCTGAAAAATGTCATGTTTCCTAATTCCATTAATATTTTACTATCATTACCACCCAAAAACCCTAAAAGTAATAAATGTATATCAGTTTATTCCCTGAAATAACCCAATTTTAAAAGTTGAATAATGGAAAAAGAATGCAACACTAAAAATTGAAAAGATGCACAAAACTAGTTTATTGTTTTGTATATTGATGTTATAAGTTTTACTTTGAGACAAAAATCACTATTAAAATGGGGCATGGTGCAATATTGTCTGCATTTTTTGGTTACAATTTTTAAAAAGGATAAAAAAGAATTGTGTTCATATTGAAAATCTAAAATTAAATGCAGAATTAGTAATGTTTGGTGTACAAAAAAAATTCAAAACTGATATAGGATTGGATTTTTTAATTTTATTTTCTAAATTCTTTATCTACAAATGTAAGGTGAGAAATATCCTGCCAAATATTGAACATCTAAAGAATGAATTATCTTTAAGATACCAGATTAAAAAATATTCTTATTTTAATAAATGTAGAAAAGTTGATTTTGATAGAAAATGGTCAAAATATGCAATTCTTTTTCAAAAAAAGTAATAGATATCCTACAAAATTTGCATTACTTAAGAATTACCTATATAAATGTGGCATTGTGGGATTTTACATGAATGTAATTTTGTATATCAATGATTAATTTGTTACAAAATGTATTAAAATATCACAACATACAATGATGACCTGTAAATGACAATGCTTCAATTATTTTCAGAAAACATGTTACAAACATTATAAATGCAATTGTTAGAAGATGGAGCTTCATGTTGCAACTGATATTTTCAAAAATATATGTATGTGTATGCTGTACAACAATTGTATTATGTATTCTTGGGCATAGGTGAAAATAGTTAATTGTAACATATTGAATGGAGTGTGTATGTATGAATTTGTGTTTGTCTTGTAAAGTATATGTATGAAAAAATATTAATTTAATACATACTACTCAGGGCTTACTAAGGATTGCATTGGTTTAGAGTTGTTTTATGAAGTAAAAGTTAGCTAAAATTTATATTGGCATGCTGCCACAGATTTTCATTGATTTGGGGGTATTTTAATTGGAGGTTTTGTTAGGTGTACGCTTGGCAAAATGTTGCTTTGTTAATTAGCAATCCGTGGTGGACTTTGAGTGGTATATTTCCCCATATTAGGTAAACAAAGGATTCAAGACTATGTAAGGTGATGAATCAGGGCCCCCCAACCCTGACATCTCCTATGTTTCTGGGGATAATAAAAATATTTAAAAAAAATAATAATAAAAAAAAAAAAAATAATAATTTAAAAAAATGGGGCATGGTAAAAACTGTAATGAAAAAATGTATATACCATTAAGAAGCTACTCAACATTTACTGTATGAAACAAAGAAACAAAAACAGCTAGATGGTCAATTGGTCCACCATCTTCTGCCGATCATTTTCTCAACCACTAGCTGTCTTTTTTTTCTTTTCTTTTTATCCCAGATCAAATACACTTCCATACTTCTTGGTTTTTTTTTTTTTTTTCGTTTTTTTTTCCCTTTTTAACTTTCCTTCTTATGGATTATTAGAAATTTGCACAACATATTTACTGGTTATGCAAATATTTTAGTTAACTTATTTAATTTTGTGTCATTTTGTGTAACACATGACAAAATGTACAGAACCAAAATTAAAGAAACATCACAATATAAATTATACATGCAGATATGTAGGTGATGTAAAGTCATCTGTGGTTTTGAATACTGTAATGTTTAAATTGAAACATACACGCCATACCAATCAAAATGTACCTGTATGTTGTACATTCATAGCATTTTAGTCAAAGGTGGTCTTGCACATGCCATAGGTCACATGACTGTTTTTTTTGCACACAACCATTGAAATCCTCAATATAGTGTACAAACAACATGGATAATCAAACTAAAAGCTCATTTTTAACACTTAAAGTTGAAACCACCTGCATGCTTTTCATTTTTGTGCAATGTAAAACAAATTTTGATGCCTTTATTTTGATCAGCAACATCTCATTTGGGTCACACATAGTCCCTATATGCCTAGCATGTTATTAAATTCAAAATATTTCCATATTCATTGTTTTGGTTTTTTATACATTTTGGATCTAATTGTTCATTATGGTTCATGGTATATGTTGTTACATGTGTGTGACAGAGACAACATAATAAAACTTTTGTTTGTGTTAACAAAATAAAGAAGAGTTTTAGCATTATACATACAATGTACATGTAGAGCAAAATAACAGGATGACAGAGGATAAATGTATTCAACAATACAAGTAGTGAACAGTGTACTTACTTAGTCTACCCAAACTGACTCTGGTTTAATGTGTGAGAGGACAACTGTCAGAATTTTTAGCTTTATGCATTAAAATATTGGCAAAATGTGACCAGGCTCAGGAACAGAGCTATCATTTCTAAGGGGATGGGACAAGAATTATAAAAAAGGATTTCTTTAACCCTTGAACTCCTCTGGGCCAGAGGAAGGTTATTCCAACCCAATACTACATTTAAAAGTTGAAAATGTTATGTGAATAAATTGTATACATCCGTGTTGCTAATACTGATTGTCAGATCAACTAATTTTATGGTAACATCTCAGGTTATAATAAAAAAACATAAACTAAAGTCTAAACCTAAAAATGGTCCAACAACCATGTAAAATTATTTTTAATGGTTTCCTACGATTTTTAATGCAAGAACGCAGTACAAAATTGCACGCGGAATATATGAATTTGCATAAATTTAAAAGCCCTGAATTTGGAACTTTTCGCTCAAAGAAAGCTGACAGCAGTTGTGTGGACAAGTTAATTATAGAAGAATTAATAAGTACCGGTAAATCACAAAATGAAAACAAGAGGCCTATCAGCCTATAGAGCTCCACTATTTAATTTTCAAAGATAACCTTAGAATATTCATGTGTCAAATTTAAGAATTATATTGACATATTTTGAGATTTGTAAATTAACACTTTATTATAAATACAGACAGAATTAAATTTTCAATGTTAAATTTCTAATTAAAATTTCTATATTTAATAAACATCTCTCTGTTAATAATTAGTTTATGAAGTCTGAATTAAGATCAGACTTTCAAATTTTTAATTTAAATTTTAAAAACATTTTATAAAAATGCAAATATTTTCAAAATATTTCTCTATTAGTTTGTGAAGACTACCCCTGAAAACAATTACACTAAGTTGTAGAACTATCTACTTATTACTTTAGGAGAAGATAGATTTTTCACATTTTCAATGCTAAATTTCTATTTAAAATGTTTAAATTTAATAAACATTCACAAATTCTAAATTTCCAAACTGTTAATTAGTTAATTATGAAAATTGCCCCCAAGAATCACAATACCAAGTCTGAAAAATACATGTACATGTATCTGATCAAAACTCTAGTAAAAGACAGACAGACTTTCAAAAGTTCATTTTTAATTTGAAAAACATTTAATAAAATTCAGAAATTCAAAATTTTCAAAATATCTCTCTATTTGTTTGTGGAAGGTACTCCAGAGAATCATTTTATAAAGTTTCAGAATAATTCAATCAAAACTGTAGGAGAAGATATGGAAATATGTGTATGTTAATTATCCTGGAAGAAATGCTTAATGTGAGATAGGCTACAAGATAATGGTGGGCCAATTGACCTTTGTTTTTAACATGGTTCTGCATTTTGCAACATTGAAAAGTAAATTAATTATCAAACTGAAACTTTTACCATTAACAAAACAAACTCCAACAACAACAAAACCCAAGAATAAACAAGTTTTGTAAAAACATTTTGTTTTGTGTTGCATAAAAATTAACCCTTTTCACTATTCAGCTTCGAAAAAAGCGACTTTTCCATGAATCACCCAAGATGACATTAATGACTCTTGCCTCATTCTTTTTGTCTGGTTGTAGAGCTCCGTGGTAGATATTATGGCAAAATTTTATTTTTCCACCTGAGGTCTTAGCAATCTGACCACGTATAATGCCATGGGGATACTTCCTGTTACATTCATCAATGATATCATTTCCAGCTGCTTCCACAATAGACTTGGAAACTGCTCCATCTTTCAAGTTAAGTTTACTGCTAGTGGTATTGACTAAAACATCACACTGAAAAACAAAATTAATACATGTACATATTAAATATTTAGCTATGGCAGACACGCATGGCGACGTTCTAAACCCCGGACTCGTACGCCTATTATAATGCGTGTTGTGGTGTAATTTATACGAAACTAGTTGAACATCCTATATTTCCGTAGTACAGAAGGATTTTTAAAGTGATATTTCAGATATTATAAAAGTGCTTAATAAAATGGTTAAGTTGTATTTATACGAATATTAGTAACAATAAGACTGTGAAAATTAGTCTTGCTGTCATTCTGTTTTTGTTGTTTTTATATGAAGATACTCTTTAAAACTCTAAACATTTTCAGTTGTAGTGAATAATAAAAATTAGCATAACAGTGTGTTTAAAAGTGTGAAAACAGGTTTGCAATCGAAATAGGGTACGAGTCTGATGTTTATAAACATTGACATGAGTGCTGCTATTGACTGCTTGGTTTTTGTAATGCAACAATATCCGAACTGTACTATTTTTTTTCCCAGTGGGGGCCCGCCAAAAGTGTCCTACTTTAAAAATTCTGGGTTTATTTTTAACTTGGAAAAGCCAGTGTAGTGAACCAGTTCAGACTGAGGTGTCTTATATGCACCAAACGTAATGTGATTTTCTGTTCTACATATGTTTAAATAATAAAAAGATTCCAGACAGTGCCGCTTTAAGCAGCCACTTTCTATGACAATACACCGCATGAAGTAGGAATTACATAATTAAAGGGAACAATAAAATAAACTTGTTGAGAACAGTTAATTTAGTACATTCCATTTGCATTATTTCTGAAGGAGATGACATGTCAAAAGTTGATATTTATAGTCAGCTGTGAAGCACACATACGTTGATAAGCAATACAGACGGTAAAACAAGAAATGCTTTAAAGACTATATATGTGGCAACCTGTACTTAGTAGCCACCTGTCTTAAGCGGCCACTTTTATCTACTCCCTTGTGTGACCGCTTAAGACAGGTGTGACTATACATATACACACATATATATACACACACACACATATATATATATATATATTTATAATTACAATGCAACATTCGAGTTGGCAAACTTCATCATGACAGTTGATAGTCTTAAGTCTAGGATTATACTTTGCACAATTATTATTATTTTTTTATTTTTTTAACGACGCACTCAACACATTAGAATTACGGTTATATCGGCGTTGGACATATGGTTATGTCCAGTGGTTAGCTGACGGGGATCGATCCTAGACCGACCGCGCATCAGGCGGGCACTGTACCACTGGGCTATGCTAGCTGCCCGCTACTTTGCACAATGTAATTTGTAGCATATTACAATATGTTCCTTGGAAACTTAAAATGGTTTTAAACACTAATTGTTATCTACATGTGCCTTGTTTTGGTATTTCATTTTCAAAAACAGAGATGTGCCAGATATATATCCAGAACATTTGTGGAAACTTAATTTATTTATTAATTATTTAATCATAACTGGGATGTTTCTTAGTCCACAGAAAAATGCAATCAATGCACCACTGTTCAATTAGTTTATCAGAATGGACATATATAATTACATATACACTTATACGTCAAATTGGAAAAAATATTTCAGTGCTACTTTCTTTTGAGAATTATGAGGTGAAGTGGCTTGAAAATTAAAAACACACCAAATATCCATTAAAGGATCCATGTTTTAATGTGGAAATTAGAGAAACTTGAACCAAATGTAACGAAGTTCTAACTGACCTTGATCTACATGTATGTATAAATGTTTAGCCTTGACAAAAAAGAGCTGATCTTCCATTGTCACGATATTTGGTTTACTCTGTCTGAAGGAAGAGTGTCACTTTGTGCATGCCAGTACAGGTGCTAAAACCTTACTACACCTTCGTAAACAAAAAGATATCTGATTTCTGTACAAATATCGCCTAAATTATTTTGCGGATGGCAAAATGGCACTCTTCACCCCCCCACCCCCCCCCACCCCCCGCTGAAAGTCTAATCAAGTCATTAAAGGGAGGGTAAACTCAAACATGAGCCTGTTGGAAAGATGCATACCCAGACCACCAACACATACTGACAATTTAATAAATGAAAAATGTGTAATTTTAGAGTTGATAAATTAATGTGTTTAATCCTTCTAACTGGGGGCAGCCATTTTCTTTTGAGGTGTCCGGTACTCTAGCTTGGGGCGAAGTGACATCAGCTCCGAACAACTCCTGTATGCACAGTGTAAACAAAATTAGCAATTTATGACAAGGCACTGTTTCTCTTTGATCAACCTGACTGTAAAATAACATAAATGACGTGATAATATAATAAACTATTTAAGTAAATATATTTCGAGTTGCACGTAACGAAATGGGATTATATAATTTTTCTCTGTTAAATAATCCAAAGGAAAAATGTATACTATTCGAAGCAAAAACGATACCCATGGATGTGAACATTATCGTTTCTTTGAGACTAAGTAATTGATCAGTTCTGTGATTTTAGATGGGAAAGTCTACTTAATCAATAGTTTTACAGAACTATTTACAGTAATAAACCATTTTAGTGATGACAGGTCATTACCCAATAGCCTAGGCTACTTTATACCTCGGAGTATAGTTTGGGCTAGGCCACTTTAACCCCGGGTATAGTCTGGAGGGGTTAATCTGGCCTGCTACACCTGTATGTATTTGTGTGTCTTGACAGTGGTAATTAATTGGCTTGTCTGGTTACCCATCCAATCAGGAATGAATGAATGAATGAATGTTTAACGACACCCCAGCACGAAAAATACATCGGCTATTGGGTGTCACACTATGGTAAATGCAAACAAACAAAGCGATGATCAACATCAATATAAAAATACAATGAATGAATGTTTAACGACACCCCAGCACGAAAAATACATCGGCCATTGGGTGTTAAACTATGGCAACAAATATAAAAATTCAAGATCAAGACAAAACACAGTGTAAAGGACTGTGCCAAAAATACAAATACAAATATCACAAAATTTTACGGACACCGAGTTTTATTAAAAATTTCAAGTTGTGCTGTATTGGCTATTCTCAAAGAGAATGTTACACCCCTGCACCACGATGAGGTTACAGCACGCGCAGGGGCCATCCAATCAGGAATAACCGGTAGAGGTGACTAACAGAATAGACCAATTAACTAAGATAACACTCTGTGTATCAGTTTAGTAAGTAGGTTAATGCATGGATAAAACATGGTACAATTATTTTGACTTGTTGTGTAGCCACTTTGACAATGTTGGTTTATTTTGTATTAAAAAATAATATATACTTATTGCTGGTTTACTGGGATGGATATTATTACATAACATTGTGATGCATCTGCAAAAATCAGGTACATTTTGTTTCTTCAGTTCTAAGACTTAATTCCTTACTTGACAACACCAGCTTGCCAGAGGGTGTATTCACTGGGATGGTACGAAATGGCTGCGTATGTTATATATAATAGCTGTCACATTTAACCATTTTATTAATTAACTATAAGATTATACTTGTTGGTATTAAGCAATAATGTGCATTATATATTGTTGTATATGCAAACCAGTTTAAAAGCCTTGCAGGAGCATCCCTTTAAGTTATCAGCAGTAGTGACAAGTGTAACACAATACCCCTCACATTAAAGGAACAGATAGCAACTAATTTCTCCTGACATTAAAGGAACGACGATGGCCAGCAGAAGTCAGTCCAGAAATCTCTGAACTAATACTCCTGACATTAAAGGAACAGCGATGGGCCAGTGGTGGTCAGTCCAAAATTCATATATGAACTTGGTGGACGATGCGAGATGACCGCATACGACTGTGTTGACGGACAGATCCGGCCTCAACCGACCAGTGTCGCTGCATAACCCGCATACCTTCCTCGTGCCAGTAGTGTTTAAAAGAAGAGCCAGCAAGCTCTATTAAGTCTTTTCTCAACCACGAAAAGCTCTGGCCAACGGCAATCCAAGTATCAGCTACTTTGTTGACCCAGCTGGTCGTTATACTTTCTGACGAAAGTAAAACTGAAACATCTGACGATAACATGAGGCAGATGCAGTTCCTGTGAACATTGTATTCCGAACCATGATCATCCTATCAGTTAACTCTGTGATGAGAACCAAGAGAAGAACTGAACTATACCTTGTGAAATGTGTAACTTATAACCTATTAAAATCTTTCTTAAACTTGATCAATCTTCCGAGTTTATCAACCGTTGTACGAGTTTTTCACAACGCGTGTTCGTACAGCAACGACTATAAAAGAGTACTACCACTATACAAAATCAGAGTGTCACTAACCATACGACTGGTAGTGGCACACAAGTCAATCTTCCTTTAGGTCTAATCAAATTTCAAAAACAAACTCACACAACAGACTTTAATTATAAGACACTACTTAATACCTTGATTTAATTAGTTTGTTCTCAGACTGTGCATCAGTACATAAGTGATCACCATAATTAATCAATACAAACAGTGTTTGCAGGATGAAATATGCTGTAAATGTTTTCATATTTTCATACAAATATTTTTTACTAAATACATTTATACATACAAACCTTTTCTTTTAAATGTCCAACAAAATGAAAGGAAAAAGAAAGAATTACATGTATATACATGTACCTGCTGTTCAGCAATCTTTCCCAGTCTTATGGTCACTCTGGACAATGGTCGCCTGTGGTCACCTGAAGTGAAATGTTAATTTTACCACTCATACCTGTACAGTAAAATATTTATTAAGATAGAGTTTTATCTTTAATATCGTAGTAATTAGCATTTAACAAGATTTCAATCATGTTTACTTCCTGCATGTATATTATTTTGCCAAACTCCGGCTTAGATCATCTGAATTTGTTATACATTTTCAATTTTTATTTTTAGATTCTTTTTCTTCACAATGAGCATGCATGGTATAATATTACAGGACATTTAGCCGATGATAGGGTAAAGTGATCGTGCGTCTGACAACTAATGTCCGTTAGTATGACTTGGAATTATCAAACATTAAAAGAAACCCATCAATTTATTGTAAAATATTAGAGCAACAGCATCAGTATCCAACCAGTGTATTTCCATACAGTACACAGATTTTGTCATTTGCAGTTGGGAAAACAATATTTCTTCCAAAATGCTAGATACATATAACAGACAATAAACATAAGTAAAAATTCTTAACTTAAAGAGTTGAGTTTTATCTTGGTTAATTATAAAGTAGGTCATCTGGTCATTTATTGCATACTGTTCATTACAGCACTCAAATAATGATCTAACCCGGGTATAATGCATAAATAAAACTTGGACCTATTTCTTTCTTTCTGAGGTGGTCGAATACTGGGGCATTGCCATATATTTATTTTATAAAATTATGCGTTAGGTAAAATTGTGGCGAGTGGATGAAGAGAGTTGGCTAATGAATATATGTCATTTACTAGCCTGCAGCAACTGAAATAAAACATCTGCAATGAGCCCTCATAATTTATGTAAATAGTGTCTGAAATTGCGCTGATGAGAAATGGGTTACGCAAAAACAGACTTGCATGAGTGATTTTATTTCATTATTTTCCTCCACAAGATATGTATGTTTAAATATCTCAAACTTTAATTACTGCCTGTTTTTGATAAAGACATTTATATCTTTAGAGATTTTAGAGATTTTTTTTATATATCAATTTGCTGGCTGAAATTTTACAATTATTGTAATTATAGTAAAAATTCAGTAAATATACTTACAGCTTGTATAATTTTCAAACTCTCCCATTATTACTTTGTTTTTCATAGCATCTTTAAAAGCTGCTGTTAAAACTTCACCATCTGTTTCTTCAACCACAGACAGCACAAGACAAACAGGATGTTTTAAACCCAAAAGTCTAGTGTTTAGTGCATTTACAATTGACTTTATAGCTTTTATAAATGGAAATGTTTTCAAATCTTGAAGATCAATTTGCACAGTCATTGGCTGTAATAGCTCAGATTTACTGCACATGTCATCTAATGAGCAAAACAACTCTTGGATTGAACTCTCAATTTTATGCTTCTCTTTTGATGTTCCACCTTGCCATTCTGATGGAAAGCTCAGGAAGACATACTTTGTCTTACTGTTTTCACTTTTCTCTACGACACATTCTTGCTTGTGCATTTTATCTAAAACATTGTTGAATAATAGCTGATTCTTTTCTGAAAAATATAAAAATGAAAATGCATTAAACATGTAAATAAAAAATAAAGTAACATCTGTAATAATGTTTTTGTTTAACAAAGAGTCCTGTGAATAGAATTTTAATGTTTGGCTTCACTAGGAAATAATCAGTACTGGTATATGATATGAACAACAATGTTAGACCTTCATTTTTAAAATTACAATTACAAATAGCACATCTAAAATATAATGGTTGGCGGTATTTACAGTAGTTTTCATACCTTATGAAGCTAAGAGACTACATGTATATAAGACCTGTTTAATAATACCTGGTTAAGGCGCCGGACAACAGGCTGGTAGGTACTGGGTTCGCAGCCCGGTACCGGCTCCCACCCAGAGCGAGTTTTTAAGGACTCATTGGGTAGGTGTATGGCCACTATATACACCCTCTTTTCTCTTTCACTAACAATAACAACTAACCACTAATTTCTATTCTGTCCTGGACAGACAGCTCAGATAGCTGAGGTGTGTGCCCAAGACAGGTGTGTGCTATAACAGCTTGCTCTGAATGTGCACGTTAAATAAAAATAAAACAAAAAGTAAAGTAAGTACAATAAAAAATGAAAACTTAACATGCATGGTAGTTTCCATGCAAGCTTCCAATATTTGACAGGTAAATTGCTTTGGTAAATTGAAAAACACTGGTTTAAAATACACCTTCAATGACATATATGCATGTACATGTACCAGCCAAAATCCAAAAGTCAAAAAACTTTCAAATAACAACAGTTGCATAATTTTATCCCCATGTAATACAATTACAGTTAAATGTGGATAAAATGATGCAATTTATAAGCACTAGGCCATGGAAGGTGGGGATGCATTTTCATCATCAAACAACTTGATGTTTTGCGGCCTTTTGCTGGACTTTCTAACATGTTGCAATTTCATTTTAAAATATATACGGGTGAACAAATTAAGGTACCCAGTGTCATAGACATTTACAAGTTGATGCATCTATTATGATCGTCAACAGTCAAAAAGCAAATTTACTTGGGAGAAACCTGCTTAAAAATATTCATCTGAATTGGAACGAAATCTGTTATGTGGAAAAAGCTGCATCTCTAACTCAAATCCTGGACAAGTACACTGACATTTTTAAAGATAACTGGGAGAAATTAAACGGGTAGTCAAAAACATTTATGTTGATCCAAATGTGCATCCCAAATTCTTAAAACCACCACAAATGTGTGCAGACCTGGAACTTGAATTGGACAGACTCGTGAAAGAAGGCATCTTTGAACCATTTAAGTATAGTGACTGGGCAACTCCAATTGTACATGTTTTGAAAGAAGATGGAACAGTTAACATCTGTGGTGATTACAAAGTCACCATAAATTAAGTTTCCAAACTAGACTTTTATCCAATTCTGAAGAATGAAGATCTCTATGCCACACTAGCTGGAGGTAAAACTTTCACAAGAATTATCTCAAAAGTGCATATCTTCAACTTCCTCTTGATGAAAAGTCAAAGCAGTTCACAACCATCAATACTCACAGTGGTCTATTTTGCTACAGTAGATTTCCATTTGGAATTTCTTCATCTCCAGCAATCTTTTAAAGGTGTATGGATAATCTCCTTCAAGGAGACATGAGAATATCAGGATGACATTCTGATCTCTAGTGAAGATGATGCTTATGATGTTCAAAATGTTGAAACTTTCTCAAGAGACTTTCTGACGCATGCAGGATAAGTGTACTTTTCAAGCCAAAGAGGTAGTGTACCTGGGTCACAAAACTGACGCAGAAGGACTGCATCTGGTTCAAAACAAAGTTAAAGCTATCACAAAAGCTCATTCACCTACCAATGTTACTGAACTCAAGTCATACCTTGGTCTTCTGAATTATTATAGAAAATTCCTTCCTAACCTTTAAAAAATTCCACTGTTTTGCAAATTGAAAAGAAGCACTCTCTGTAGTTTTGGCGTTAAAATGTTAAACTCATATTTGTTTGGTAGAACATTTTGCATTGCAAATGACCATAATCCACTACAAACACTGTTTGGGGAATCTAAAGGAATTCCAACAATGGCTTTCACTTGTATACAGAGATGGGCTTTATAACTCTTTCTGCCTACAACTACACATTCAGGTATATTCTGTGTAAATACACTGGGCATTCTGACACCATGAGCAGACTTCCGCAAGCTATGAAACCTGAATCTGTGCTCGAAACAACACTGAAAACATAAAACTGCTCTCTACCACCCAGGATCCAACAGACTAGCAAAACGTTGGGAGACCAAATGATCAAAAAAGCAATGAAAAAAATTGATGGGTGATCTGTAGATTCAAAAGTGTCTCACTTTCTGTTCAGATACCGAGTTATACCACACTGAATGATTGGCAAGTAACCTTCGGAACTTTTAATGGGGAGGAAGTTAAGAACTCATCTTGATGTCCTTCACCCTAATGATAATGCAAAGGTTCAAAAGGTTCATGCAAAACAAAAAGTTCACCATGATACACACAGCACAAAAAATAAACTGTTTCTGTTGGTGACAAGGTATTTGCAACAAATTTTGGTAGAGATTCTCATTGGATTCCAGGCATCATTCCAAGTGAAACCAGTTTGGTATCCGTCATAGCGAAAGCAAGTCAGATACCAACACTGTTTACAAGTTTCATAAAAATGGTATGTCAGGCAAGGTAGTTCAGTATTTTATTTATTACAAACCAACTGGAAACAAGCTGCAATGCATAAGTAAGCAAGCAGATGTCGAGACCTACTACACGTTATTTTTTTTACAAATTGGGTCAGAAAGTGATCTACGTCACAATTAAATTTAAACAACGTCACAGTGAGCAACGAGATGTCGGCAATGTACAGTTTAGATTTTGGTGTGAAACTTGCATTAACTGTCAGTTAATGAGGTGTTTAAATTCACAATAATGACTGAATTGTTGATCTGACCAGCTAAGATTGAGTTGAGTAAATGGGATTGACTAGATGTGATGTTGACAATTTGTATATAGGGCTGTAACAAGAGTAGCAGTTTGATGACAAACACTTGCCACAACATTGTTTCGGCTTCGTTTTATCACAATATCAGTTCATGGCCATATTTTGTAATGGTACACTTTTAAATTATGCTAGTTTGTACAAACACAGTTAGATACATTAATAATCTTCGAACAAAACATTTTCAACAGCAATTGTGCACCTAATGTTTTCTAGCAGTCATTAAAAGGATGCATCATGCACCCAGTTTATTTTGTTGCAGGGAGATACACAGTGACGTCATTCGAATACCGACATCATTCAAATTACAAACAAAATACAGCTCCAGTCTGCCCGTGAAAATATTAGACTATAGTTAGATACTGAGTAATTGTTATGACATGAATAATATCTTACACTGGTGTGTAATAAATAAATAGAGGTTATTACCAGAATGTTTTTCGGTATCGTCAATATCATATATTAGGAATGAAAATTGTATTATGCGAGCCTCTGGCGATCATATTACATTATTTTTATTCCTAATACCGGGTATATGATATTGACGATACCGAAATACACGAGGGTAATAATCTCTTTATCATATAGGCTCAAGCTTAATACAACATGTTTTTGTAAACTGTACACGCAAGTTTAATTCCAGTCCGCCATTACTAGATATTCAAATGATGTAAGAATATGTGGCGCAGTGTATTTGTGAATGGAAATGATGTCAAACTCAAATGACATCATTTTGGATGTCCTTACATCAAAATAAAGTTATGCCTAATGTTTTTTGTTTTCTGAATGCTGGACAGCTTTCAATGTCAAATTGCCATTGCAATGTTTTTATTTGATGACTATGAATGCATATGTCAATCATGGAGTGTCACCAAAGTACGTTTGCTCAAATGTCAATAAACCTAGTGCCGATACCTCGACTTAGTCCATGGGCTAGGATGGTTTCTGTGTGACTTTTATGTGCCCTAAGTTTCTCTTCATATTATTGAAGTAGACCATGTGGGACATTAAAAAGTGAGGGTGGACATCTGGGAGCCTAGTAGGATTTGAGAAAATGACGTCACACTATCAAGCTTTTGCGTTCATGAGACTTTGCAGTTATATCATGTATGGTTGTGGAGTTATAAGCATTTTAGTTTCCCCTACCCTAAATTTTTGGTCGCCTCATGAATGCAAAAGCTTGATATTGTGACATAATTTTCTCAAATCCTACCAGGCTCCCAGATGTCCACCCTCACTTTTTTTATGTCCCACATGGTTTACTTCAATAATATGAAGAGAAACTTAGGGCACATAAAAGTCACACAGAAACCACCCCAGCCCATGGACTAACTAACTTACATCTAATTTGCAAAGTTATCAAATTCTTAAAGTATGTGATCTGAAAAATATCACATACTTTGATTGCACTGAAAATGTAAGATATTATATATGATAAAAACTATTATCATTTAGTTACTAGCTATTACCGGAAGTGCTAATATAACAGAACCTGGAAGTGTATCCTGGGGATACAGCACAGCAAGCAGACAACAAGTCAATGTATGAATAAAAGCCACTATCCAGGGCTCACCCTGGATCAAAAATACCTGTAGCCAAAATGTTAGCCAAATGGAATTTTTATTAGCCATATTGAAAATGCTTTAGCCAAATTTGTTTTATGCAGTACTGTATAGAGTATTTATATAGGAATATGAAAATGTATCTTTTTCAGCTAAATGTGTATAAACTGGAATAAATATGAATAACAAATCCTCAATGGGAGTAGGGACAGTTAATATATTACTTCAAGTTTTTCAGCGGTGGTGAGGTTGGGATGTTGTTATGCAATATCTTTAGAGTTTGAAGCCAGTACCCCATACACCCACACCTCCAATTCTAAGGCCTATGACATTAAATTAACAAACATACAGAAATATGGGGGTAGGTGGATGTTTATGGATGGTGTTTTCTCCTTTCTTCCATTTTTTCCCAAATAAAAATTTGAGCTTTTTTGCTTTGCTTTTTATACAGAGCTCATGATTTCTTTAAAAGCAATCTTTATGTTACTTTTTAAGTGACCCACCAATTCCCCACCCCAAACAATTTCATAATTTGTGCCATGTTATTGCTGTTGATTTCAGCGTGGTGTTAAATGCTTGTTGTGATTTCTGCTTACAAAATACCGCAGCTAGGAATGCCGACTTCACAGTATACTCCATTTATTAAAAAAAATATATATAAAAAAAATCCTTTAATAAAATTAAAATTTACGGTCATTTTTTAAAATCTAGCTAACATATTAAATGTCACCTCACGGTCTTACAAAGTTAAATCTAAAATTATCTAATAAATATGATTATTGTAAACTAATTTTATTAAGTGTACATTTAAGTTTAACTGCATTTCCGGCGATCGCCATCTGCATACGTGCTTGACTATGGGTATGAAATTAACAAAGACAAAGGAATGAAAAACTGCAGTTAGGTATTCATTGATGTGAATAACTTGTTTTTCTACAAATTTACATCAAGATTTACTTTCACATACGTATTGTTTAATGTCCGCAACTATGTTTCTTGACTGGTGTCAGCTGACTGAAGCGTGACGTATATTCGCACCGAGAGCTGTCCTCAATTCAGCCAACAAACGTCCTTCCTGACGTTCGCGAACTATTTGATTGGTGTTCGTCATGTCCATTTGGTTTAACGTAAAGCGCACAAACCAGTTTAAAAAATGTTTTATTTTCGTTCGGTCTGGCTGAACTCGGCCCTTGAGATGGCCTACACGTCTTTCGGCCCCGAACTGGCATGTGTATTCAAATTGACAAATATTGTCGGTCTGTTTTTATTACTTTGGTTCAAAGATTTTACAAAGTGAAAATAACAAGTTACAGATCCTCCATACATTGCTGTCATACATGTTGAATGCATGCTGTTAAAATTAATAACCGTGATTATTAAAATAAGCAACAATCAATGCCTACGATGTATTCTGCATGACACCGTTTCTCGTTACCAGTCGCGAGATCGGTATTACACTAATTTAATATTTGGTAGTATTATTATGTTTGAGGTGTCGAATAGATTATGTAACTATTTGTTCACATCAGAAGACAGAAAATGGCTTAGCCAAAATTTTAGCCACTTACAAATTTTATTAGCCATTTTTTTGTAAAAATTAGCCAATGGTTAATTTGGCTACCGACAGCGCGAGCCCTGCTATCATTTTTGAAATGAGTTTATTGAGCCAAAACATTACACTATTTTATTAGTAGCGTACTACTGTAGCATTTGCAATATCAAAATTAAATATGTGCATGCACACGCACACGTGCACACACACATGCACACACACATATTTTGCTAAGGTAGAAATTTCTAGGCTATTAATTGTCTCTTTGTGTCAAAAGGGAACCTATGAATTGGAATGTTACGTCATAATGAATAAAAATAAAATTTATATAAAAACATTAATTTATTAAAGGAGTTTATTGAGCCAATTAAGGCATTTAGCCTGGTATGCATATTCAACAATGTATGATGTACATTATATCTTAATATCAACAAGTATAATCTTATAGTTGATTTATAAAATGGTTAAATGCGACGGCTATTAAGGTATATATAACGGGTGCAGACATTTTGTACTAGAGCTGGGTGGTATTCGGTATATACCGGTTGGTATCGGTATCAGGTCAATACTGAAATACCATACCGAGCAAATCTCAAAATACAGAAAATTTCGGTATTGCAAAGTACGTATTCCCGCCTTTAAGTAAAACACTAAAAATACATCTGACGACACCACATTGACAGCATCGAAGAGAAAACAGGTAAAAATTATATCAAGTACCGGGTACGCGAAATTGTTTCAGTGCTATGCTCACGTCAGCTAGCTAGGCGCACGTGCACAAGCGATGCTATGTCACGTGATTGAGGCGTGATTCGATGTTTAGGGCCTACTAAATTTGGGTAATGCCATGAATGCATTCTGTTGTTGAATTTGTGTCACGGTAACAGTTTTGCGTTACCTACTATACTGCTAGTTTTTGTTAAGGCCGGTAGCGGGCAGCATAGCCCAGTGGTACAGTGCCCGCCTGATGCGCGGTCGGTCTAGGATCGATCCCCGTCAGCTAACCACTGGGTTTTTTTCTCGACATAACCATATGTCTGACGCCGATATAACTGTAGTTAAAATGTGTTGAGTGCGTCGTTAAACAAGAACAAAAAATTGTTAAGGCCGGGGTTCTAACTTTCTAACAACGCATTACAGACTAGCGTGTCTGATGACAACAAATTTATATCTTGAAAAGAATGTAGGTCAGCTTTAGGCTGTATCTTTAACGGAAAAAAACACTTCTGGAGACTGTCAATTTTTTTAATCGGAAAAATATCGGAGAGGTTCATGTTTAAAACAACCGTTTTTTATATTGATTAAATAAACAGTTTAGTTTACTTGTAAAAAATATATATACATGTAACATAAGTCATTACTTAATTTTGTTAGAAAAACTCCCTTTGATAAAAATACTGGGTTGGACATAAATACGGAGAAGACCCTATAATGTGGGCGTGCATTTAGAGGCAGGTATACTTAAAATACTGCTTAATATTGTGAATACCAAATACCGTACCGATACCGAAGTAAATTATCACCAAAATACCGATATCGATACCGAACTTGAAATTTCAATACCGCCCAGCTCTATTTTGTATCATCCTAGTCAATACGCCCTCTGGCGATCTTTTGGTTACTTAATATCTAATGTACGTGTCATGTCAGGAATTAGTCTTCAAAGTGAAGAAGCAAAACATGGATGATTTTTGTAGATGCATTGCAATGTTGTATAATATAATAGCCATCCCAGTAAGCCAGTAACAATTATATATTATTTTTCAATACCGTATATTGCTGTGTATTGACTTTTGAAGTCTAGAAATACTTTCCAAAAGAAGCGAGTCGGCTTATACACGGAGGCAACAAATTGATTCATAAAATTCCGATCGAAAACACTCTTGACCCAGACTTACAAATTTTGATCAGACCCTTGCAGCCTTTCACAGCTTATGTAACAATAATTTGTGCACAGTATAAATAAAACACCCCATCATGCAGTATTATGTTGTTGTTTTTTGTCTTGAATGCATTACTAGTTTGATGAATAATAATAATAAATACTTGTTTTATTGTCATTTCAATGGTAAAAAAAGTGTTCTGCCATCTTTGTTTGACACCTCTATCTATATCATTTTGTAAGCTCTTATTTGATTGGATCAAACAATTTTGTGTAAACAACAGCCATGGACCACAGAATCGTTTCTTTCCGAGTGGGGGAAAACAGGGATTAAACATGCCTTAATGAGTTTATGATTTGCTGTCCAGTAAATAATTAAATTACTTTTTTGCAGTGATATGTTGTTACAACTGGAATTGTTTATTTTCTTGTTATGATTTATCGGTGCTAAATTAGTTTTGCGCGGCATGGAAGACTTTAGCATTACTATTAGTATGATTACCGTGTCTGTAATAATTAAAGGAGAAGAAAATATAATGAAAAAGAAAAGCACAAGTGTTATTTGTTAACAGTATTATTGAAATCAATACATGTACAACTTGACAAAAGGTGACTTCGGCTTATACATGAAGCCGATGATTTTGTGCCAGATATTTAGGGTCAAACAATGGGGTCGGCTTATACAAGGAGTCGGCTAATACACAGCAATATACAGTACAAAATAAACCACCATTGTCAAAAGTGTTGAAATACCTATTATATTTTGTACATAAATTAACCCATGTACTGAAATAATAATCGGAGTGTTTTCTTGGTTAATTGGTCTTTTTTTTCCGTGGCCTGCACCTGTGGCTCCTGATTGGCAGGTGTATATTTAGATGATTCCCAGGAACTGTGTCTAGATGCACTAAAAAGACATGCCTCTTTTGTTAAGATCACAGGGTATTGTGTTATAACCGCACAGATACCCGTCTATTTGTAATGGACATTACCAGCTGGCCTGTGTTATTACTGTAAGTAATTCTGTAAAACCCTTGCTTAAGTAGACTTTCCCATCTAAAATCACAAAACTTACCAATTACGTTGTCCCAAAGAAAACAAAGTATCACTTGGATATCGTGAGTGGTTGTTCTTCCTTGAATGTATCCAACCAATAGGTCTAATAATATGCATTTTTTCTTTGGATTTAAAAATAAAATAAAATACTATAACTTCATTTTGTTTGATTGATGCAAATTTAGTTAAATAGTTTATTATACAATCAAGTCATTTATGTTATTTTACAAGTCAAGCTGATGAAAGCGAAGCGCCTTGTCATAAATTAGAGCGTTTGTTTACACTGTGTATAGAGGAGATGGACGGAAATGACGTCACTTCGCTCCAAGCTATACCATCGGACGTGTCAAAAACAAAACAAAATGGCTGCCCCCAGTTAGCAGGAATAATCTTTCTTTTTTTTATTAATTTTAAAATTATGCGTTTTTCATTTGTTAAAGTGTCAGTATGAGTTGGTGGTCCGGGAATGCATCTTTCCAACACATAAAGCTCTTGTCTGAGTTGACCCTACCTTTAAGTTTTAAACACATACCATCTCAAATAACCTTTTTTTTTTTTTTTT
>JAECMU010031624.1:0-13995 GCA_016106625.1 Dracogyra subfuscus | reverse complement strand
GGGGGGGAAGAGTTAAAGAGTAAATTAAAAAACCTAAATCTTTTCAAATTACCATCAAATTGCATATGTACTATATGTTGAGCACAGGGTTATTATTCAACAAAGAACATTTAAGTTTGATTTTGGCTGTTGAATTTGAGAAGGGCCAGTAAGATTTTTCTTCAACTGGACCTGCTGGCCACTAGCTATGGTTTTTATGTTAAGTTTCAACCCTGAATTAGGCCAAAAATAATTAAGTGCACTAGTTATATGTTTAAAATTTGAAATTTGGACACAAATTTAGACAATTCACAAAAAATAAAATACAAACTAATAATGATTTAAAAAAAAAAGGTGATATAAAATTTGTCACTGAACAATTAAGCTTGGAAGCTAAATTAATTTACCTTGCACACAAAAGTGTACAACAGTAATTATAAATATAATTTAAAACAAGTTTAAATGAAAAGAAAGGAAAAAATGTGTTATGGTTTTACAATGTCAATTTTATGTTAAAGTGTTTTGGTTGATGGTCAGATGAAGACATGTGAATATGCTATAACATCAGATTTGGTCAGATCTACAGAACAGACAGGGTCAGAGTGGTACAAAATACTGGATGCAAGTTGGCTTGAAAATAAGTTTTAATTTATTTACCTTCCTTAATCCATGTTGGCTGCTTTGGGTTGTTGTCCACTCCCAGCACTGGCAAGACCAGAACATCACATTCATCTGAAGACATCCTCCCACTCATCACCTGAACTGTCTGGTTACTTGTAGTTGTCCAGCAGCAAAACACCTTGGTTGGCTGGGTCTTCTTAGCTGGATTGACAACACCAGATAGCTTAGATATCTGCATAAAACTAACACTGCACTGGAATTTTTGTTCCAGTTCTTTCCTACGTTTTTCTCCATCCTCACTCTGAAGTAGGTTTACCTGTTCAGCATTCTCTAGAGGAAACTGACCATGTTTTACAGCAGAAAACAAGTTGGTTATTTTAGACTTTGCTGATAAAACATTTGACCTTGAGCCTTCGATTTCTATGGAGTCTTCAAAACACTGGATCTGCACTGCCTTGCATGTGGACACAATTGAAGCCATATCCTCAGGTTTATGTTCTTTAAGATAACAAATTTTTTCTTTTAACTTTTCAATTGTAATGGTGTCTTTTATTAAGCTATACAAGTCTTGGATTTTCAGCTCAATTGATTGTACGTCATCACATGTTCCAATGATGCCAATACCTCCCTTGTGATTATTAAAAAAGAAAATACATTCAGATTGCTCTTTGAACATATCACAAAGATCTGTAACTGAAACTTGTGTAGTTTGCACTAAGTTGTCATTTTCAGTTATCAGTGTTTTTAACAGTTGTTCAATCTGCATTGTGTCTTTATCATGCCTATGAAATATCAGTAATCCTTTGTTATCAAAATCTATGTTACACAGGAAACCATCATCCTCCAGTTTTGAAAATACAAAGTCCAGTGCTTGTGGTTTTGAAGACAAAAACTTTAGAACATGATCTGACAATGGCCACTTTACACAGACTGTGTTTTTCATGTCAATGTTCTCATACAATTTGTAATCTTTGTTTTCAATCAAATTTTCTCCTTTAATAAATAATTTCCAGTTCTGTATAATCTTGTCCACAACTGATCTTTTTCCTTCAATGACATAACCATGAAATTTGTGTTGTAAACACATTTCCATGGCAGTTGTCATATGTGTATCACATTTATATCTGAATGAATCCAATAAATGTGAATTTGCTTTATTCACCTTTATAATGACTGTTGTCATTTCAGATAATCCACTGGAAGCTGGTGTTTTAGCCATAGGGATCACTAGTGGTGTTTCTGTTTCCCCCTGCTGTGTTGTGATCTCATTCTCTTCAGATATAGCAGATGCCTTGTTAGTGTGACTGATACCTTGCTCATCTGGTGTGTCATGCTTCATGATGATTGCCAAAATTTCTTTTTCCCATGCTTCTATCTCAGTAGGACTGAATGTAATATCTGATATTGCTGTCAGCATCAATACATGATCTTCATGTAGGTAGCCAGTAATTTGTGTATTTAGTTTTCTAGCACTTTCCTGTATTTCTTTACAGCATTTAGAGTTGTTCAACTGAAGGCATTGTTTACAACTCATATCAACATCTTTCTCACGTCTATAATTAAAACCTGACTCCATCTGAGGACATTCAAAAACTATATGACATGACTTCTTTTGGTTAGGTTCAGTTAAGGAATCTGCAAAAAAAGGACCAAATTTACAGCTGAATTACTATGGCTACTGATACTAGACATTCCACTTCTGAACAATAAAGTACACCAAATAAAAGACGGTCTAGACTAGTACCACTTCTGTAGTCTACTGTTTGACATGAACAAACTGCAAAATTCATTCAGTATGTAAAACAAACTACTCAACAATTCATTACCTGCCTTAATAATCACATACACAATATTCTGTACAATAAACAGTCTAGAACACCCCATGTGACCCATCATTTCAACATAGCAGGAGACAGTTACAACTGCACTGTACTACAAAATATTGTTACTCTTGATACATCCAAATTGAATACAGCAGAATAACTCTGAATACATCGCTTAAAGCTGCATTAGTTGTCTGCTTTCAATTGTATACAATTAAGTTCTAAGTTCAAAAATAAGCATAACTGCACTTTTAATTTACTCGCAAGTTGTCGTCATTAACACATATCGTCAAATGATTCCTAGCCAGTTAAAACGATGCTTACCATATTGTAATACTTAGCTGATTCTAGCAGCCACTTCATAGCAGCCAATTACGCTAGCAGCCAATTTCAGCAGACACGCATGGTGATGTTCTAAACACCGGATTCATACGCCTTTTAGCGGGCAGCATGGCCCAGTGGTAGAGTGCCCGCCTGATGCGCGGTCGGTCTAGGATCGATCCCCGTCAGCTGACCACTGCGTTTTTTTCTCGACATAACCATATGTCCGACGCCGATATAACCGTAATTAAAATGTGTTGAGTGCGTCGTTAAACAAACCACCATACGCCTTTTATAATGTGTGTTGTGGTGTGGTCTATACGAAACTAGTTGGACATCCTATATTAACGTAGTACAGAAGGATTTTTAAAATGATACTTCAGATATTATAAAAGTGGTTAATAAAACGGTTAAGTTGTATTTATATGGATATTAGTAACAATAAGAGTGTGAAAATGTGTCTTGGTTGTCATTTAGTTTTTGTGTTGTTTTTATATAAAGATACTCTTTAAAACTCTAAAATTCTTAAGTTGTAGTGAATAATAAAAATTAGCATAATAGTGTGTTTAAAAGAGTGAAATACAGGTAACAATCGAAAGGCGTATAAGTCTGATGTTTTTGAAATAGCATATTTTATTGCCAAAAAAAGAGCTCCCATTCTCTGTGTATGAAGATTTGATTAAACTGGAAACTTACCATGGTGTAGATATAGGTGATCAAGCGTACACTAACCGTAAACAATGTGCGGAATTTGTGGACATGCATGGACAGTTTATAGCATCAAAGCTGCATGATGATCTTTCAAAAGCCAAATTCTATAGTGTTTTAACAGATGGGATCCAGAGCACAGACAAGTCTGTTACAGAAAAGGAAGTTGTATATGTACTGTATTTTGATCCTTATTCTAAAAATGATGAAATTGAAGTGAAGGGAGATGCACCTGGAATACTTGGTGCAATTGAGGAGAGTTTTCACTTGCTGGGTATCATGCCAAGTGAACTTTATTCAAAGCTTATTGGTTTTGGTGCTGATAGTGCATCAGTCAACAGTGGTAATAAAAGTGGAACAAAAAGCACCATGGCTAATATATACATGGTGTGTGGCTCACAAATTAGAATTGGCCCTGAAAGATGCCTTAAATACTACCGTATTTCAAAAGGTGGACAATATGCTGCTGAGGTTATATTACCTTTACCATAAATCTCCCAAAAAACTACAGGAACTGAAAACTTTGCATGATTTAATCAAAGATACATTTGAATTTGAAGAGGGCTCTCTGAAACCAAAACGTGCTTGTGGTACAAGGTGGATTTCTTTCAAGTTGTCAGCACTGCGGATGGTCCTGGATAAATATGGTGTTTACATGCAACATCTACAGCACTTAGCTGGTGACAAAAAATGTAAAGATCATAGAAAGATATGTGGTTATCTGCTTGAGTGGAATTCTAGTCACATGCTTTTGTATGTTGCATTCTTTATTGATGTCCTGAACCCTGCAGCTATATTATCCAAAGCATTTCAAGAAGATGTTATTGACAGTGTTGGAGTTCTACATAATATCAAGTGTTCTGAAGAATCTCTTGATAAATTGTTATCTAGGTCTTTTCAGGATCTTCCTGCTGGTAAATTTCTGTTTGGAAAGTTGCAAAAGACTGATTCAGTGTACACTTATCAGGGGATAAAATTCACTAAAACAAGTTTTCTGAAGGCCACTGAAGATGTAAAATCAGCAAAGAATACCATTATAAATGCTGTACACTGTGCCATGAATTCCAGACTAAAGGGTGCCAGCAGTATACAGCTGAATAATGTTGCCACTATATTAAACACTGAACACTGGAAATCAAATGTTGATGTGGCAGGTGTAGACTTTACGGATGCCAATGTTACTGAACTGATAGAGAACTTTCAGCCTGTATTGCTGAAACAAGGATTTTCTCCAGATGCCTCTCCTCAAAATATTCTACAGGAATGGCACGACATGGTCAGGTACACACTGGACTTTTTACAGCCACATGCATAAAAGTTGTTACAAAAAAACCTGGAAAATTTTGTTCAACTGCTAAGTACACTAAGTGGAAGAATATACTGACTTTCATTGAACTTTTGTTTTCTGTACCAGTTTGTAATGCAAAACTTGAGAGAATGTTTTCTCGCTTAAAAAGAACAAAGAGTCATAGCAGGTGTTGTTTAGGTGAGGACAGGTTAACAAATATCCTACGAATTGTTGAGGAAGGTCCCCCACTGGGATCATTTGATGTAAGCCCTGTAGTTCATCTGTGGAACCAGGTGAAAAGGAGGAGACCAAATCAGAAGAAAAGGCAAATGTACAAAAAAGAGACCCCCAAAAGTAAAATACCAGAAACTAGAAACTGAAAAAAAGGAGATTAGTGTATCTGATTCGGAGTCTGGCGACACAAGTGAAAGTTTTAGTGATAATGAAAATGTATTCTGTTTATCTGACAGTAGTGACAGTTCAACATTTGAAGGTTTCCTGCCTACGGATATATAACATGAACGATATCATAAACTAGAAACTAGAAACTGAAATTAGATAAAAGTCAAAGTTATGCTGATAACATTGTTTCTTATCTGATTCTGACAACAGTGGCTGCTTAACATTTGAAGGTTTCTTACCAAAGTGAAATTGGCAGTTGTTGATCTGAATACAATAACAATGACCATATTTAAATAATTTATCAGTCATACTATAATTTCATGCATTTATTAATATTACAGGATTAATAAAAGATAAATAACATTCTAAAATTTGTATTTTTTTAAATATTTTGTTTTGTTTGTTTAACGACACACTCAACACATTACAATTACGGTTATATCGGCGTCAGACATATGGTTATGTTGAGAAAAACCCCAGTGGTTAGCTGACGGGGATCGATCCTAGACCGACTGCGCATCAGGCGGGCACTGTACCACTGGGCCATGCTGCCCGCTCTAAAATTTGTAATAACTGCTTTCAATATTTACACACTGGCATGCAATTTGGTGACAGGTACATTTTAATTTGTTACAGGCACAAATTGACTGATATAGGACAGCTTGACAGGCACGGTCCAAATAATTATTTCCAGGCCTGATTTAGAAAAAGTCTTCTCATCCAAGGTAATTTCAAAGAAGTTATAACATGATATATATTTGGCATTTTTATACCACTGTATTTATAATCTTGGGTTAATATTTCTCGTTTATATTTTTCCTGGCTTATTTTGCAAAATTAATTAGCAAAAATATTTTGTTTAAATCTTCTATAGTTCGTTTTGGTGGATTTGGTAATGATATTAAGAGGTACATTTGTAAGTGATTTTGGGTATTATTGATGTTTTAGGAATTGTTACCCTACCTAATACTGTAAGCTTCCTGATTCTTAATTTACAAGGATTAAATATCTGGTATAATACCAAAATATTGAAACATAATAAAGCATTTTTGTATACCAGTTATTTAAAGAAAGGGATTGTTTTTATAAATGACTTTTTAGATGAAAATAGAAAGATTTTAGATTTTCAGTCTTTTAAATACAGATATAATCTACAAACAATTAAAAAAAATTATTTATCATTAGTAAATGCTGTAAAAGCTTTCTTATGATCATTAAACGCAATATGTCACAGATGGTTGACCTAATTACTGACCTAACAAGGAATTGTATGACAATATATACATTTGATTTGTACCTAAAAGTACTTTATTGGACCATCTACGTAACCATCATATCACACTTATTATTGATATTTTATAAAAATAATTGAATAATGGGTACGGTCCATAATTCCAAGAAAAATAACAGCTATTTGGGGAGCAGAGGTGTCACGTGACGGGCATTCCCCGAATAACCACACTGCCAAAACAATTTACCAAGCTCGTGTAACGAGAATGCATGACCATCCTATGCGATGTAGGGTAAATAGAAAAAACAACAACAATGAAAATAAGTTATTAAAAATAATAAATACATGTACTGAATGATAATAAGTGTATACATTAGTTTATTTTAGCAACAGACACATTTTAAACATTGACAATCTCTATTAGTTAGGCCTTTGCATATATAGAAAAATTTATCGTTAGCTGTACGTGAAAAACTCTAAACATCTGGATCACGAACACATTTATTTTCCACGTTGTAAAATTCATTATTATACAAAATATACCATAACGGCCGACTTGGGATAGGAAATGTTACATTTTTATAGAATACGCTGAACTAGCCGATGTATATATACGATGACTATATATACGAAGGCAGTGCATAGAGCCTCTGCTAACAAGGGCTGGCTATATTCACTGCAAACATGTATATAGGCAGTAAATAAGTAATTGATTCATCCATATTACTGAACTATCAGGAACAGGAGGAATACATACTACGGTAAGTACTGTACGAACAGAGCGTTTTCTGAACATGGGAGGGGGGATACATGGATTTAGTGGACCCTTTTGTGTACGTTTTTCATAGGCATATGAATAGCGTAATACTAGTATTGCCCGTACAGAACTATCAAAATAAATAATAATAATAAAAAGATAATATTAATAATAATACACATTTATTATTATTATTAGCCAATTATACCTTTTTGGGGTGGAGAGTGCGGTGTTTTATATGGATTAGTTTTGGCTGTACAAATGCAAGATTAACGTGCATGCATACACGCACAAACGAAAGGATGAACTTGTCCCTGCACGTAGAACTGGATTCAACTGGGTTAAGTAATAATTCATTCTAACTAAAATTAGCTCCACTATTACATATGGATCTAACAGCACAGCCCGTTGGATCTCATGTTCAGCTGACATTTCGACAGTACTTTGGGGTTTTTTAACGCTATACATTAAACCGAATGACCACTTTGCGAACCAGACAAAATAATTTGATAATAATAATAATAATAATAATAATAATAGTAATAATAATAATAAATGGTGAATTCATTTATTCGCAACTATTTTCGTTATGAAATTAATAATATATTTTTTCATTATTTGCCATGTATATAGCCGGCCTCCATTTGCCAAGTCTCTATACATGGTGGTCGTTTATATTAAATTCAAAAATACATTATACGGTTGTCATATATATATAGCCACATTACTACAAATCTATTTTGCCATAATGTTTTAACTTATAAACATGAAGAGTTCTAACTTTTAAAAATTAAGCGTGTTATGGAATTCCCTCGATCGTAGTTCAAATATGTTTTGGATCACACAGTAACTAGGTTTGGTATTCCAAATGAATGTAATTTCCATTTATAATCCATATTTAGATAAATAAGGCCCACTAAATCTGTGATTGTGTGCCTTTAAACAACATTAACAACATGACATTCATTTCTGGCAAAACACTGTATTACCTTTTAAAATGAAAATTATGCTAAATAGAAACACTAAAAGTGAAAAGATATTCACCATTTTGAACAAAAAAAACCCATTATACCAAAGTCACAAACAAAATATGCATCCAAAGGTTTAATGTTTGATTATCATATGTGGGAAAAGTTTTATTCGTTACCTTTCAAATATATGAAAGATACAACCTTGTTATGGTTTCAGTATCGATTGCTTCACAGAATTTTAGCTACAAATTCTTTCTTTACACATGATCCACTATGTAGATTCGATAAAATGTAACTTTTGCAAAAATGCTCCTGAAAAATTACAACATGTTTTATGATTGACATAAAGCTAAAATTATATGAGAAGCATTACAAAAATGGGTATCTGAACAACTGAAAATGAAAATTTTGCTAAATAAACATATACATGTACTGTACATGTACATGTAGTTATGTTTGGCATGATAAATGGTGAAATAAACCAAGTATATGTAGTTAACTGGTTAATAAATAAAATAAAATATCATATCTACACGTATTGTACGAAAATACTCGGCAATAATCTTAATATTATTAAAAATACACTGCAAAATAAATTTCATATTGACAGATATATTTACTTAAAAAGCTGCGAGTATGACAAGTTTTAATGCACAATGGGGAGGATACATAAAATTGTATCTTGTATATTTGTATGCCTATGTTTCTATCTATAAAATGACATAGCTTAATTATTTGGAAATTCAAAAACATATCTTTGCTATATCTCTTTTTAAACATCATACTTTTACTTTTATACTTTATCTGTCTTTTCTTTGTTATAGATACCAAATGTCATTATTATCATATTAAATACCCAATAACGATCAGTTTTAAAGTTGACCTGGGAATCTAGTGAATCTCTGCTTGAATTCTTTTCCTTATCTTCCCTTACCCTTTCCTTCTCTTCTTTTTTTATTTTTTTTTATTTGATTCCATTTTGATCCTCAGATTACAATTTGGAAACTAATTGTATGAGGAAGTCTACATGTATATAGATTCATATTTGTAAACAGAAAAATCTTAAACATCACATATAATATATATTTTTTATAATTTTGTTATGTCATACTATTTGTATATAACTTTATGTGATACTGTAAGACAATGATTCAAGGCTCCCCAACCCTGACACTGCCTATGATCTGGGGGTAAGAAAAAAAAGAAGAAAAAAGACAAGAACCTGATGACATGTGTCTTCTGAACTGGATAGTGAAAAGCTATTTTAAATCACTTAAAAGCTGGACAGTTAAGAAACAATGGACAAGGGATATATAATTACCTCAACTAACACCACTCTTCATCCCCATAGCATTCTGTAATGCATTCCAAAATACAACTCATTCCAACATGATGCTTTAACCCGATAGCTTGAAACGATAACATTTTCATTTCTATTTGTTAATACCTTTCAACCTTATCCTGCATTGAGCCATATTTATGGGCAAGGGGCAGTGTACATCATTTTAAACTTAAATTGAAAGTCATTCAGGAAAGGAAGGAAGGAAGGAAGATACGTTTTAGTTCATGATGCACTCAACAATTTGTATTGATGGTTATAGAGTGTTGGACAAGGACTACATGTATATATATATACAAATAATGAGGAAACCCGGCCATGTGGTATTCTTTTCAATGTGCAGCAAGGGTTTTAATATGCACAATCCCACAGACAGGATAGTACACACCATGTCCTTTGTTACACCAGTCGTGAAGCACTGGCTGAAATGAAAAGAAGCCCATATGGACGTGATGGGGATCAATCATAAATCGATCATGCATAAGGTGAGCACTTTACCACAAGGCTATATCCTGTCTGAATTATTATCAACACAACATCTAAAAATAATTATACAATGTATAAGCATGTTTGCAAATACAATCGCATATTTAAAAAATGTTATAATGATATACACGTCTTTCCCTCTTTTTTTGTAAGTTTTTGGTACATGTAATTAAATATTTTGCATGAAAAGCCAAAATCTGGAACCGATGCATGCAGCCATATTTGCTCATCAAGATTCATTTTCAAATGGTGTTAGTTAACATTTGAAGTGATTATAGCAAAAAAAAATAGTTACTTAACCAAACAACATAAAATTTTGCAAACAATTAGATTAAAAAATTAACAACAGATGTTGTCTCTTTCCGTTACTTCTGCATAGCCAGCAACTTTAATTCTGAAACTTTCAGTGTCACTAAATTATAAATTCATAATGGAACTCATGGACATTTATGCATGATCCCAGTACCAAGGGTGGCAAGTGAGCACATACATAGATTACATACACATTAAATCTTACTATATAAATACAGTCCTGAATACAAAAATGAAATACACTTTTCCTTATTCAACTCAATTGCCATTTATAGTACATGGTTACCAGGAATGCCCTTAGCGATGTGTAAATAAAACTGGTGCTTGGTTTGAAAAGCCAATTAAATCAGTTAACTGTTATGCATGTTTAAAAATCAAGTTATTTCATTTTATTTATTTACTTATTTATTTATCACTGTTTACAAATGACGTATATTTGGGAACGTACACCTCTGACGTCTGCTTTAATAAATATCAATAACGCTGTCAAAATGGTTGACAATCAGATTGTTTGGGATTTATTAATGAAAGTGACGATGAGGAATTTGCCCAGTTTGAAATTGAATTATCACCAGTGGAAGTAAGTAGGTCATGTGTTGCTACAAAATCTATAAAAGACTCAAAAGCATATACTGCCAGCAAACGAAACGTCAATACTGTCAAGAAAAAACGGAATGCATCACAAAACGATTTAACCAGTGGCTTTAAGTTCTTCGGAAATTAGGAATTTAATAGACTTTCCAGCAGAACACTTACATATCGGTTCGTGGGCTACTGCAACTTTAAAAAATGGATGGAACAGACTGTGAGCCAAATATACTAATTGAGCCCCCCACCCCCACCCCCACCCGAAGCAACACATGGACAGCCCTTTTTACTTAGCTATCAACCACAACAGACTATCTGAAAGCTCTGTATGGTTCAAATGACAGCCTCTTGGGGTTAATTCTCTAATTTGTACATTGGCAAAAAGTGCTGGTTTAGCGGGTAAAAAACAAAATCACAGTGCCAGGAGAACTTCATGCACACAGCTGGTGCACACAGGTGTTAATCCAACAACAGCCTCCTCACGTAGAAAACTTGGATGAATTGACAACCGATTTATTCTGTGGGACGATAATTTATGGATGCACATTTAACTTTTCAGCAACAAGTAATTCCATAAACATCAATAGGGCCTAAAAGAAAACACACCGATGACAACACAGACACTGAGTGAACAATTCTTAACATTTTTCTTTAGCTTTTTCTTCATTGTTAAAACTGGCGTGCTGAAGTTTTTGTGATGTATTACGAGCAAATTAAATATTAGTTTGTGAATTTTATCTATTATTTAGTCTTTAAAAGGCATTTCAAACAATGTCACCCCTGCACATACTGTAACCTCACCGTGGTGCAGGAGTGTAACATTCTCTTTGAGGTTTTTCTTACGGGCTTGATACAGGCATATTGGACAAACCTAGTGTTTTGTGGGAATGTGGTAATAACCTGTCTACCCTACTTCAGTGGGAGGTAGATATGGGATATGTTATTGGACCTTTTGAACAGGTTCCCTTTCCATCCTTTAGGATAAATCCATTAGGACTAGCCAAAAGTAAGTACTCTAAAAACAAAGGCTTATTGTAGACATGTCAGCCCCACATAATGAGACAGTACCCATTATCAATGAACTTATTAAAAAAGAAGAATTTTCAATGGCCTATGTAAGAATAGATGATGCTATTAAGGTGATACAGGAATATGGCACTGGTACTATGTTGTGTAAATTTTACATTAAAGATGCTTTCAAACAGGTACCTATATACACCCATTGTTATGGTCATTACATGGTATTAAATGGAAAGGTCTATATTATTTTTTCACTCGCCTGGTATTTGGATGTCGTTCCAGCCCTAAGCTATTTGACTGTCTATCCCAGGCAGTGTGTTGGGTAGCAGAACATAAGTATGGAGTACCATGTATTATGCATTTATTGGATGATTTCTTGTGCATAGACAAACCAGAGGCCACAGCTGAATGGACATTAGCCATTATGACTATGCTATTCAAACAGCTAGGTATTCCTTTAGCAGAAAGTAAAACAGTAGGGCCCACTACAGTATTGGAGTATTTGGGAATTGAATTTGACACCATGAATATGCAGGCTAGACTGCCTAGCAATAAAGTAGAGAGGATACTAGAAGTTATATGTGCATGTAAAGAAAAAAGAAACCTTACCAAGCAACAACTTCTTTCCCTACTTGGTCACCTTAACTTTTCCGCTCGGGTAATACCACCAGGTCGTGCATTTGTGTTCTACCTCATTAATTTGTCTACTAAAGTAGATGGATTATTTGACTTTATCACGCTAAACTGGGACACTAGAAAAGAACTTGCCATGTGGGAACAGTTTTTAGTTTCTTGGAATGGGATTTCAATGTTTAAAAATCAGCATCATACTTCTAATTCTGAATTAAACTTATTCACTGATGCATTGTCCACACAGGGATTCGGTGGATATTTGGACAAGCAGTGGTTCTGGGGTAGATGGCCCCTAGAGGCAGTAGCAATGAGGAAAAGATATATGGCATTATTAGAACTATACCCCATTGTTATAGCGGCAGTACTGTGGGGAAAATCATGGGAAAGAAAACACTTAGTATTTCATTGTGATAATCTAGGAACTGTACATATTTTGAAGAAAGGGTGTTCATCCTGCCTGCAAATTATGAAACTGATGAGAAACTTAACCTTACAGGAAATGGAATGTAATTTTTCTATTACTGCAAAACACGTTCTAGGAAAAGTGAATAACATTGCCGACTCTCTTTCTCGTTTTCAGTTCCATCGTTTCCACCAGCTAGCTCCAGAGGCAGCTCCCCAGCCCTGCAGATGTCCAACGTTCGACCATCTTATTTGTTAGAGCGAGATGCAGAGTTGTTGTTGGGTGTATCAGTGGCATACTCCACTATGCAGGCATACAGGACCGGAATTAACAAATTTAAGAGTTTTTTGCTCAGTCATTTTCTCAAGTGGCATGTGTCTTCCCTGCCAAATGTTAGTGAGGAAAAGCTTATGTTATTCATCACTTATTGTTACACTAAGCTAGGTCTAAGCTACTCTACCATTAAACTGTACCTTGCAGGTATTCGTTATTTTTATATTTGTGCAGGCCGACTACATGACCTGACTTTAGCAAGATATTATTCAGAGAGGATACAGTTGATACTTCGAGGAATTAAAAGAATGCAGGGGCAAGCAGTACCCAAAAGGCTGCCTATTTCTACTATATTATTGAAGGCCATGTGTCAACATTTGGAAGCAGGTCTGTTTTCCCCATTTTGTAACGCCATGTTGAAAGCAGCTTGCACAATGGCTTACTTTGGATTTCTTCGATGCAGTGAGTTTACTGTCAGAGGAAATTTTGACCCTTCAGTCAACTTGAGCTTCATTGATGTGAAACTGATCCCAGAGGAGAGCAGATACGAACTACATTTAAAGACATAAAAAACAGACCCCTTTTGTAGAGGTGTTTTAATTAATATTTTTGGTAACAGTAAAGTGTACTGTCCAGTTCGGGCTATGCAACAATATTTGAGAGAACATAGGGCTCACATTCATGCTAGCACATTGCCTCGGTTTCTCTGTGACAGGGGTCAGCCGTTGAGCAGGAATTTATTTGTAAATAAACTTAAATCCCTGTTGCAGATTTGTGGGAAAGATGTTTCTTTGTTTAACACACATTCTTTCAGGATAGGTGCTGCATCCACAGCAGGGC
>JAECMU010031623.1:18403-31987 GCA_016106625.1 Dracogyra subfuscus | reverse complement strand
ATGCAGGCAATTATTCAGGGGGGGGGGGGTAGATTGAGGTGATCGACGTTTGTACGGAGGTGTGGGGTTGTGTTTATCGGTTCATGCATGGAAACTATATTACATAAGAAATATAATTTTAATTTCTGCACACGGTTGCATACCGTTTCACATCATTACCGTATTCTTGAACGGCCTCTTTGCCAATTGATGTCAATATCTTGATATATAATAATGTTTCATGTCATGTTATACAACTAAAGTATCATTTCTTTGACACTGTTGTTTGAGTTGTCTTATTCCACTACTCTTTGAAATATAAATATATACTATAACGATGCTGATAATATTGGGATATGTGGAATCATGAAGCAGGAACAAAGTTGCTTAATGATAATCCTCCATCTCATGCTACCACACTCCTGTGAAATGAAGAAAGACTTGAACGATCAGACAATAAACTAGACACGAATACTGTAACAAAGGATGAAGGTGACAAGCCTGACATCTGATGGTAGCTGATATTGCTGGTGCTCCAAGCATACAGACATGTACACACACATATTATTAGCACATGGATTTGCACGAAAGATATAGGTATTTTTAAAACATTGAGTTTGCCTTTGAAAAATAATCACTTTCTATTTTCAAACTGACATAAACTATTAAACTCTCACGAGTGAGTTTTGCACCTGTGTTCGTGTGAGTAGGGGGCAGCTATTTTAATACCTGTTTGTCAATCTCCAAAATATATATCCATTTATTATGTAAGAGGTATGATGAGAATTTGTCACAAAAACACTAGGAACCCTCACAAATCATTGTATTTTACCTTATTTCCACACAACAATCATAAAAATATATGTTCATTTACTATGTACACACCTGACTACTTTTAGCAACAATGTGTATTTACATGTGCATTGTAATACATGCATGGGCTCTCATTATTTTGTTACATAATATACATCCAGATATGATGCATAACAGAGACATTAGAAAATTGGAATTGGTACATATTACTGCCTTAAGAGCCCAGGTATACCATCTTGCCGGTAGATATGTGATATGACGACGTCGCCCATCTACTGACTTTAATGAAACTGCACATATATGAATAGGAACATGACATTTTGAAAAGGTTTACATTTTGTCTCTTTGTGTTAAAAACAAGGATACTTTTATTAAAACTATAAATTATTATGTCACAACTCTACTGACATCATATATAACTGTATGCTTATGAAACTTCACACAAGATTAAGATTATAATTATCATCATCATCATCATCATCATCATCATCATCATCACCATCATCATCATCATTATTATCTTCATCATCATCGACACTGGGATGCATAGACGTTAATGGATTAAATATTTAGAATGTTTTATTAATTTACAGGTATATCGTCAATCCGTTTGGTGAATGGTGCAAACGACCATCAAGGAAAAGTGGAAATGTATCATAATCATCGATGGGGTTCAATTTGTGACGACACACCAACTACAAATTATGCTCGGGTTGTCTGTCGCAGTTTAGGCTTACCAAGGTTTGTTGTTCAAGTATTTTATACTGAGACAGCAATGTAAGTAAAGTGACATATTTCTTCTTGTTTTATGTGTTTTCCGACTATGAACTTTTAAAACGCAATAGCTTTTCGCGCTTGCGAATAGTGAGTATAACGGATATGGTTGCCATAGACACTGAACACGAATCAAGTCGAAATTGTGTCGTCCTGCCCTATCAGAAAGTTCTCATAGCTTTGCAATACTATTCGTCTGGGACATTTCATATCGTTTTTGGCAACCAAATAATTAAGGAAGAGGTTTTTCCAAATAAGACAGTTCCCTTATGCTATCAGATGTATAGTTGGCACACATCTTTCTGGGGTGCTTTAAATTCCTCATACTTTTGCAGCGAAAATAAATTTTAATTTGGAGAATAATTAGACTTCCTGTTTTTTTATATTTTGTTGTTGCTGTATTTAACTCGAATCTTGAATAAAGATATACACCGTGAAAATAATGCGTGCATATAAAGTTTGTGACGTTCGCATCCAATCTTATGTCGCGAAATTAATACACACACACTATTTTTCAGTTTGAAGTGTGAAGTGTGCTTAAACTTTTGTTTTTTTAATATTTTATTGAGAATACAATTCACAAAACATATTCGAGCTCTCCTTGATGGCAACTAATGGTTAATTGTTTTATGTAGCTTCAACCGATAGCGACTAATTGTTTATTGTTTTATCTACCAAAGGGTGTTACCAGTTAACAACTGAAGCTATGAGTTGTGATTCTAAGACAGGTGAGGGGGTAGGGCCTGATCTCCTCTATATACTCTGTACCAGGCACAATTGCTTAATGCAGGATAACAGAATATTGATTTACAGACAGTAACTTTATACTAATTACAGTGAGCTATATTTATCCACTTTTGTTTAGCTGTCAACAGTCATTTGCGACATTTACACCTCGCGAACATGTGCTGAGGTATACATTAACGAAAAAGATGTAGCAATATTAATACGGTTTACAGTATTATTCTATCACAAAATTACCAACATTACATTTTAAATGGACATGCGTATACAAACTGGCATGGTGTTGCCAAGGATTGGACTGTAACAATATGCTTATTAGGCAACTATGGAGCAGCATATTTAACATGTTTTTTATGAATTACATTTTAGTTACCAGCTTTGTAGCAATTAGCTAGACATTTAGAAGCTTGCTAACATGTAGAAAACAACTAAGTTAGATGGGGTTTTTTTTAATGAATTTAGCCCTTGCTTACTAATAATCCAGTAAATAAATTAGTTTCCATGTACACTCAGTCAAGATATAACAATTTTAGGGCCAGACTGTCTGACAAAGTTTCAGTCTACACTATGAAGCTGTTGGCAATTCAGTATGTCCTGGTGTGGATTTTAAACAACTACACAAAATTAGACAGACAGAATAAATTTATTATTCTCTCAGTTAGCCTCAGTGCGCTGTAGTCTATTGGTGGTTCACCCAATATCAGACCTGAAACTGTAAAAAAACATTTAAAGTTTTTATAATAAAATTATCCGCTGCGGCGATGAAGTTGTTTTGGAGTGGGTCACGGCCCACGTGGGTATCCGTGGAAACGAGACGGCCAACCTGAATGCCAAAAAATCTTTATTAGATAATGAAATTAAAATTAATATTAAATATAATTATAATGAAGTAATGTCTCTGCCATGTATTGACCTCCTGTGGCAAACAGACTGGGACAACAGGATGAGAGTATGGCACGCTAATATTAAACCTAATGTATCCACACCTGGTGACTCAGATCCAGGTCAGAAGGAGGAGAAGAAGATAAAGAAGACGTCAAGTACCTCGAGCAATCTGAGCAATCTGGGTGAGACCATGGATCAGCAGGCGGCGTCAGTTTGGCATGTATGACCAGCTGCTGGAGGAGCTTAGCAGAAAGGATCAAGAACTTCCTCAGAATGCCCACAGAGATGTACGATGAGCTGGTACAGTGAGTTGGTCCCAGGATCACCAAACACAGAACCTGGTACAGGGATCCCCGCCACATCGCCTCTGGGACCAAGTACGCGGCTATGAAGTTTGGTTGGAGGGTACCCCACAACACCCAGTCTGCCAAGCCATCATTGACGAGTACCCCGACGAGGCGATGACCTGCCCCACAACCGCTGAAGGCTGGTGTGAGATCTCAGACCAGTTCATGGAGAAGTGGAACTTCCCACATACTTGTGGTTCCCTTGATGGCAAGCACGTTGCCTGCAAGGCTTCTCCAAAGAGTGGTTCCGTGTATTATAATTATAAGGGGTTCTACTCCATCGTGCTCATGGCACTGGTATATGCGGACTACAAATTCCTTTGGGCAGATGTGGGTATCTCTGAGACTCGTCTGATGCCTAGATCTACACAGAGTCTGAAATCAAAGAAATGGCTGAAGATGGAACCATTGGCTTCCCTGCTCCAGATCCTCTTCCGAATGATGACAAGGATGTGCCACACTTCTTCGCTGTTGATGACTCGTTTGGCCTACGGAAGCACACGATGAAGCCATACACCTTGCGTGGTCTTACAGATGAAGAGAGGATCTTCAATTACAGACTGTCCCGAGCCAGGAGGGTTGTTGAAAATGCCTTTGGCATTCTGGAAAACCGCTTCCAGATTTTGCTTGCCATAACGCAGCACCACCCATCCACCATCAAGATCATCGTGAAGGCATGCACCGTATATACATTGTACAGTGTGGTACAACAAGTATTACTATTATTTGTTTTAATTTGTATTGTTTTATCCCTCTACTCCTTTCCTTTCTCTCCCCTGAATTCCATCTCATTTCTTCCCGATCTGGCAACTCCTCCTACCTTTCAACTTGTTTCGCTGTCCACCTCCACATTCCAGTCTTTGTCTCTCTAACCACGACAGGTGCTTGTCTCGTGTAGCTATATGTGCCACACACCTGCCATTCCCCATCAGCTTTTAGCTGTGGGCTTAGTCTGACAACTTTGGGGAGTATTCAGTAGTTACTTTCTGGCATTTTTTAAGAGGCACTTGTAACCACTTACTATGCACCACTACTACCGGTGGGTACAACAAATATGCTAAAATAGCGTGGAACTGGACGCAGCTCGGTGTAAGTGTGGGTGTCTGCGATTTGATAGATATACGGATTGTGTGTGATATCCTGTATATTTCCATAAACGAGGCCTTGCTGCTATTCCCTAGAGCAGTATATGTGGTGGCAACGTAACTCACTCTCTCTTTCTCTCTCTCTCTCTCTCTCTCTCTCTCTCTCTCTCTCTCTCTCTCTCTCTCTCTCTCTCTCTCTCTCTCTCTCTCTCTCTCTCTCTCTCTCTCTCTCTCTCTCTCTTTATATATGTGTGTGTGTGTGTGGTGCACATGTATATATTGATATATCTATATATTGTATGTATGTCTGGAGTGACTATTACCTACTGCTTGGGGAAAAAAATCATAAACAACCCCATGTCTAAATCTACATCTAACAATTACTGAGACCCGTTGTGTTATAGAGGCAATACGTTAACCAGTGCTACTACTGCGGTAATTTGAACTCCAGATATTATAAAAATATAAAGAGTTGTGTACCCTTTTATGTGTGCTGTACACCCTGGTTCGATATTAATTGTGACCATAAACAAGGACCTTTGCTATCACCCTTATTATTTAACCTATTTATTAATGACTCGATCGTTGAAATTACTGAACTAGAAATATGAATAGAAACTTATAATTCTTATGTTGGTATATTGACTTGGACTGACGACATAGTTCTTTTAGCAGAATCAGAGGACAACACTCTATTTGACTTTTCGGGTACCTGGAGCCCATCCACGTTGAACAATTTAAAGTGGTGTACTTTTCAAATCCATCAATTGTAAATATAAGCAGTAATTTTGCGTGTGGTGGTCATGCCTTGGAGATTGTTGAAATATTTAATTATTTACGACTCCTCTTAACTAAGCATTTAAACTACTGTCATATGGCTAAGTTTGTAGCAACTAGCAGAGCACTTGGTTTGCTAACGTCTAAATATAAATGTCTTGATGGATGCAATATCAAACATATACAACACTATGATATGGTCCACCATTACCTATGGAAAAGCTATTTGGGGAACATCACAGTTTTCTTGTATTGATTTGTCTGTGACGCGTTAGTTAGCTACAAGTGCAGCAATCTAATTAAATTAGATCCACTGGTTAATTACTATTACCTGTGGATCTAACAGCACCCCGTTGGAGCTCATGTCCAGTTGACCTTTCATTCGACCAATCAACACCGTACTTGCAAAATCATGCCAGTGATGTGAAAATAATTTGAAAGCATTCAGGATTATGCTGAGGGTATGCCAAAAACATGTTATATAAAAATCAAACGTGCTGGAAAAGCCATACAATTTGTTTATACTAGTATACAATGAATGAATGAATGAATGAATGTTTAATGACACCCCAGCACAAAAAATGCAACGGTTATTGGGTGTGACACTATGGTAAAGGAAAATCAAAGTGATGATCAACAACAATATAAAAATCAAAAGGTAAATAAAAACACAGTGTAAAGGACCGTGTAAACATACAATTATCACAGACAGATAGAATTAAAATATGGAATAAAATTCACTATCACCTAAATATTTTAAAATAATTCATGGATAGACCCGAAATGATTCCATCACATTTCTCTGACCAAAAATATGTTTTCTAGTTTCTTTGAGATAAGGACACTCCACCAAAATGTGGCGTACCGACAGAGTACACCGACAGCGCTCACACTGAGGTGGAGGATCTTTCTTCAAAATAAATGAATGGGTCAAGTAAGTATGACCGATGCGAGCACGACACAATACCATTTCATCCTTCCTGCATTGTCTATAGGACTACAACTCTCCCAAAACTGGCTTGATAGAATGAAGCTTGTTCGCAATCGCACTGTCCCAATCATGTTGCCAAGTCCAAACGATAAATTGGTTAATATTATGTTTAAAATCAGTATAAGGCACACCAACCCTGACATGAGGCAAATCCAAAGCAGACTTGGCAGCTGAATTTGCCTTTTATACTAGTATATAATTCAGATTTTATTACTGCACTTTTCCCCTGTTTTTTTTACATTGAAATAGATCAACACGATCGCCTATTGCATAAATAGTTTTGCCCGATATTTTTAGAATATGTATCCTCCCGAATAACGCTATAAAAGGTGATGTGTAATTGGTTGATATTTAAGTTATTTATAGATGAAATGCCACCTGGGCATGGTGTTAGATCTACTGATACACCAGAAGAGCTAAATTTAATCAGACTACAATTGCAAATGCTGTATATAATGTTAAGTCTAATTTGCTTAAAACCTGGGTTTTGAGGATATGTAAGATATAGGACAATACATTTGTGTAGGCTAGATACCATTTATCTTACAACTCCTTCAAAAATGTATTAAATTCGCTTTAGCTCGTTAGATACATTTCAAAGCAAATCATGTATTATTCTCTATTTATAAACTAGAGCCCTGTGTTACCAGATTCATGCCTCGATACCAAGGAACTTCCTTGCTAAGCTTTGATGTGGATTTGAAATGGGTCAATATAATAATACACCGCTGGAAGAAAGGACATGTTTTAGTTCTCTGAATCACATAATGTCACGAACTGCTTAAAGGAACATTCCTGAGTTTGCTGCATTGTAAGATGTTTCAAACTAATAAAATAGTTCTACGATTAAACTTACATATTAAATATATTGTCTTGGAAATAAAATGAAAATTAACCTAGTACAAACATTAGAGCAATCAGAAACACGTTTAATATACAGTCACTAATAGTCTAAACAAGAAAATTTATTTATAATGTAAGTTTAATTGTAGAAATATTTTATTAATTGATAACATCTTAAAACACTGCAGCAAACTTAGGAATGTCCCTTTAACTGTCCATTATATGCTGACAGAACTACACACACACACACACTGTACATGCTTACTTTTTTAATTATGGTGAATGCACCGATATGTAGAAATTCTTAGAGAGAGAGAGAGAGAGAGAGAGAGAGAGAGAGAGAGAGAGAGAGAGAGAGAGAGAGAGAGAGAGAGAGAGAGAGAGAGAGGGAAAGAGAGAGAGAGACAGAGACAGAGATAGAGAGATTGCCCCCACAAAGCTACTATACCAAATAGCAGCAAGGAAGTTTTTTATAAAAAACATACAGACAAGCACACACGATTCTGATACCTACTGAATCGTAGACAAACACCATTGCGCTGAGCTGCGTCCGTTATTGTAATACCACTGTTCGTACGACACTGCTTATAGTCAGTGACATCTGTAAATAGCTGCCAACCTATAAATGTTACTTTTACAAATACCGTGTGAGGTGCCTGTTATGCTAGAATATGCCTTTTTTAGAGCGTCCACAGTACATGACGTACCTTGTACATTATGGTATTGGTATACGAGTAATTGTATTCAACACTGCATGCTTAGTGTAATATCGATTTGATACCACAGATTCACACCACCAGGTTGGTGCTAATAGTCGAACATTTTAGGTAAAGTTATAGTGGGGATTGTTCCTGCGATTCTGTCCAACAGAGGAGACTATATTTGTATCCATCCAGAATGACAAAAGAAAAAAGGAAAATTACAAGAAAACAAGAAAGAAAAAAGAGCCTAACGTATATGCTATTTTAATTTGTTTTTACAGATAAAATACAAATAGAAAACCACATATTATATAAAAATAAAACCCAACTAAAATCAAATTTGCAACATGGCCAACAGTTAAACCACATTTCTACACTAATAGTCCATGTTTTACTTCTGCCCAAAATTTAAACTTGTGCACATTATTGTTATTTGTTTAAAAAAACAAACAAAGAAACAACAACAACAAAAACAAACAAAACAAAACAAAAAGTGTTGGGGGGGGGGGGGGGAGGTATAATTAAAGTGACTATTACTATCCTACATTGGGGATAGGAAGGTGACAAAAAGTGGAGGTGAAATGTAATTACATGTATAAATATATACATATGTAAAACCCTTCGCTGTTGCTACAATGTGGGACGTCAACGTATTAGGCAAAAGGTATTGTAAATTTGTGCCCATCGAATTTCGCTCTTCCCCTCACATGTGCTAAGATATAAGTATGTTAATACCTAGCAAAAATGCATGTCCTTGTTCAGGCTGTTCCACCTGTACTTGTAACGTTTATGACTTTTTCTGTTTTAGTTATGGTGCCAGGACACATTCAATACCCACTTTTGAACGTACGTGGTTCAGTACTCTTCTGTGTGACGGAGATGAACATAATCTAGATGAGTGCACCTCCAGTCCCTGGGGTTACTATCGCTGTTACTATGGTGTTGTAAGAGTCCATTGTCCGTGTAAGTTGCTTATCTATAATACTTACAATTGTTTTAACCGTTGTACCTTTACTCTGATTGAACAACTACGTTTGTTTTGTTTAACGAAGCCACTAGAGAATATTGGTGTATTAATCATCGACTTTTGAATGTCAAATGATTGGACCACATTGTCAAAAGATCCCTGAATGCTATCCATCCATAAACCAGAAATAAAATGTCAATAAGTCCAATGTGAGGTCATTACATAAACCAGATCATGGAAAAAAATGTGATTTATGTGCATGTTTAGCTTAACAGGTTGTATTGTTTGTAATTTTAAGATGTGTTTAGCATTATTGTGTGTGAAATTATCAATGTATATGTCACAGATTTAGTCATACATCGCAATTGTATAAAGTGTATGGCTATTACATATCGATAAAATTTAATCCACAAACATTACAAATTAAACAATGATGATGATGATAATAATAATAATAATAATAATTAATAATAATAATAATAATAATAATAACGGCTTGGACTATACCAAATCTAAAAGAAAAACTGTAACACATGATCATGACCGTATCTCTGTATGATACATAATCAAATGTCAGTGTATCTCCAACTGTGACTAGTGTTTGTCTCACTGTGGCTATTCGTGCCACACACACCTGCCATTCCCCATCAGTTATTAGCTATGGGCTTACTATGAAAACTTTAGGGAGTGTCCAGTATTTACATCTGGCATTGTTAAGAGGCACTTGTAACCACATAATACATACCCTACTACCGGCGTGGGTCAGTCTATCTTCGTCAAGGCAAAAACCAGTTTGGTATTCTAATGAATGTGAAAATAAACGTAATGATTTCCTTAGACTACTTAATAAGTACAGACATAATTGTTATACTGAAAATAGACAACTGGTGGTAAAAGCACGGAATTGTTTTAAAACTTGTGTAAGAAAATGCAAATTTGACTATGACGTTAAGCAGACGAACACATTATTAATGGCTAGACGGAATAATGTAAAGGAATACTGGAAATTATTAAAGTGTGCTTCCTATTCGAATGTACCAAATATTAGCTGTACAGAGTTTGCAGAATATTTTAAATGTGTAAATAACCCATCAAGTGACTTTTTTACACCAGATGAAGATGTGTTAGATTTTATGGAACGCTATGTTAATAGTGAATTCCAGGTTATGTTTGATGAGCTGAATGTACAAACTGAGTGTCACGAGATACTGAATGCTATTGATCAATTACATACAAACAAAAGCAGTGGTCCAGATAAGGTAATAAATGAATTTTAATATGGAAATTACATACTTTCACCATATTTATGTACACTATTTAACACAGTTTTTAACTCTGGGCACTTTCCTACAGCTTGGACCGATGGTTATATTATACCACTGCATAAGAAGGGCAGTTTAAATGATGTTAATAACTATCGTGGAATCACTTTACTTAGTTGTTTGGGTAAACGTTTTACTAAAATATTGAACAATTGCCTGACAGACTGGGCAGAACAGTATTATATTTGTGTTGAAGGACAGTCTGGATTTCATAAAGGTATGGGCACTACTGATAATCTGTTTGTTTTACATACTCTGATTACGCAATTTGTGAATAACGGTAACCAGTTACTGTGTGCTTTCGTAGGTAATTGTAAGTAAATTTTCGTATTTAGGTATAGTGTTTACAACAATGGGTTCATATACTGAAATGCAAAAAACAAACATTAGTAGGTCAGGCACATAAAGGCATCTTTAATATGAGAAAGCATTTAAATTCGTTTGTATCACTAAAATCTAGTCATATATGTAATATTTTTGACAAGCTTATATATCCAATACTAAGTTATGGCTGTGAATCTTGGGGTTTTACTACAGGTGTGCATTTAGATTCTTTACATTTGAAGTTTTGTAAGCAAGTATTAGGTGTGAAACAGAGCTGTCGAAATGATTTTGTATATGGTGAACTAGGTAAATACCCTTTGTTAATAAGCAGACAATATAGAATTATTAAATTCTGGTTGAAAATTATAAAAGCTTCTGATATGAAATACATTAAAATATGCTATAGTTTGATGTTACATGACATTATTGTCCTTCCTAATAAGATTAACTGGGCAATATGTGTTAGGAATTTGTTGAATGACATAGGATTTTCACATGTGTGGAATAACCAGGGGGTTACAAACGAAGCTTGTTTTTTGTCAATTTGACGGCAACGCTTTCGAGAGATATACGTACAAGGCTGGCATTCAAGGTTAAATGAATCCTCAAGAGCTGCTTTGTATAAACATTTCTCACACGCATTTGGTTATAAACAATATTTGGATTATGTTAATGTTGATAAATTTAGATATGCATTGACAAGATTTCGTATAGCCTTTCATAGATTATCGGTTGAAACGGGAAGATGGAATAAACCTAACCCTATTTTATTACAAGATAGAAAATGTTCAATATGTGATGATATAGAGGACGAATATCATTTTGTACTTGCCTGTCCATTGTATGATAGCTTGCGGAAATGTATATTTCCAAATATTACAGAAAATATCCTTGTATGTTCAAATTCATAGATCTTTGTAACAGTAATGATGTTCAAATATTACGAAATTTAGCTGTTTATTGTTTTAAAGCACTTCAAATGAGGAATGATATATTATGCATGTGAAGTTTCTCCTTTACACATTATTTATCATTATGAGCAATTAATTACGTGTTGATGTAACTTTATTATTATTATTAACTTGGATATTTAAAATTATTTTGAATAGCTAACGCACAAATTTATGTATTTTGTTAGTGATGATTATTATTTCCTTTTGTCATATACCACTGTATTGCTTACGATGTTAATATATTGTGTATTTGCTCAAGGGCCTAATGCAATAAACTCTCTTCATTTTTTTATTAGCGGAAAAAAGGTTCCACCCATATTGTTAATGTAGGCCACATACGTAGAATTATCACAGTGAATATTTATATGCTTGTGGTACAGTATATTTTGAAGAAAAAAAACATTTAAATCCTAACAAAACTGCACGCAATTCAAGGAAATTAATTTTAGTTGAGTACTATTGTTCACACAGTGTCTACTGTCCTCCTCTATTTAAACCCTCGCAAGACTAAAACCAAAACCCCCGCCAATACTAAAAGCATATGTAGTAATTACAGTGTTGAACTGGAGTATTGACATCAATATTAACCTGATCCTCAAATTTCCGACTAGATAAAACCAATCTTACCTTTGGTAATGAGGAAAACCTTGTATTTATCTTGTTCTAACACTTTTGTATGCAGTGAAAGATATTAATAAACCAAATTAGTTCTATAACCCAATAAGTTCAGCAACCTTTGGAATATAATACAAAACATGTTTGTTAAAGGTATATGCTACAAATATTTCCACCACTCAAAATTGCTAATTGTTCACTTATTTATTCTAAAAGCATATCAAAACACACATCTGCCAACAAATAAGGTGTCACTGAACTAGAGTTGTGTTTACACATCTCAGACGTTGTGTCATGTCAAGCCAAATGTACAAAGGACAAAGTTATGATTTGGTAATATTTCTTTTTCAGAAAACATAGTGGCCATATGTATAGCACTACTGCCAGCTATGTGGTAAGAACAACATTCCGGGAAATAGGAAGGACGTGTTTTGTGATCTAACTAACAATCAGGAAATGTTTACATCACAAATGCTATCGTAAACTGCCCCAAAGAAAGTAAATAGCTAATATTTTAATGATACCATGTCCACAGGAAATGTGTGCTGGTGTGGTGCTGTACATAGTGACCAGTTGACTATGGTGTGGATTTGCCCATGAATATATATAAATGACTGTTTTGTAAATTTCAGTACATGTACGGTTAGTGAACGGATCTGGCATTCCCACACAAGGGAGAGTTGAGATTCAGATCAATGGAACATGGGGAACTGTATGCGATAATGAATTTGACTACACTGATGCTGGAGTTATCTGCCTCATGATGGGATACAGTAGGTAATTAACACGCTTTGACAATATGCAAATATTGGGGATGGAACAAAGACTAGTTAAAAGATAACTGCAAATAAGACTAAGGATGTGGATAGGTTTGAAATTTCTGCTGGTACTGCAGTTACTGTGACAAAGCAGAGTAAGTAGAATTAGTGCACCGCTCACCACTGTACTCTGTGTAATTGTGTCTGACTGCCCATATCCTTTTACTTGATTTTCTTATTTTCTTTGTTAGTTTTTCGTTGATTATATAATGCATAAGATACAATACATTATGCCTAACTGAAGATGATATTTCAATTCATTAGTTTTATATCCAACACAATTAAAATATTTAAAGAGCACAATCACCTGTCCATTTCATGTTTGTCATAGTTTTCGTGTGCAACCTTATTGGCGCAAACTGGTGTGCCAAATCGTTGTTTATACGCCACATACGTCTATTATATTTGAAATTAGTATGCTATCTACATAGATATGGATCTAAAGCTGTGAGGAAAGCACATTTCGGAAAAGGTTCGGGGCCAATCTTCTTTGATGACTTAGCGTGCAGAGGGAATGAGTCTCTTATCACAGACTGTCCAGGGACGCCTATTGGGAAAAACAATTGTGAACATAATGAAGATGCGGGTGTCATATGTCAGACAAGTAAGCCTGGATGATGTTCCTTTCTCTTCCTTTTTTTTTTTT
>JAECMU010031623.1:3902-18373 GCA_016106625.1 Dracogyra subfuscus | reverse complement strand
TTTTTTTTTTTTTTTGTTGGTCCCTTTAATTATTCAATTCATTCATTTCTAAATTCGATTAGTAAAACATCATATTTAAATCAGCAACATTTACTAATATATGTGTATGTCTTCTCACTTTATATCTTCGCTATGACGTTTGTTAATGGTAGGTTTCGAATGCCAATGTATGTTTGACATCTGTTTATCGACCTTTCTTCTGAAGTGAACCTCATCCGAGAGTTATCATTCGATTGTTCTAAAACGTTGGTACAATGATGTACTGGAAAAGTCTCCACAAACAAAAAGAGAGAACAAAACGTTGCCTCGTCTACAGGAGAACAGTCACTCCAGAGGAGATGCTTTACTAGATATGCCATCCCTAATAGAGAGATATTTCAAAAGAGAGATTATTTGAAATTTAATTTTATTTATTTTATGTGTGATTAGGTCGGATAGATCTGAAACTTGGAACTTTCATATAATATAAATAGTGCTACAGAGGTTGGGTTTTTGTGCGTGTGTGTGTGGTTTTTTTGTTGTTGGTTTTTTTTTGTGTTTTTTTGTGTGTGTGTGTGTGTGAATGTCCAGATTGTTGATGTATATCAAGATTGTGTATTACTTCAAACTGATTGGATGTACAAACACATTCGGACAACTCTATTCCAAAACTATTGAAATTAGCATATTACACAAGACAAAATAGGTGGTATCCAAACATATTCTATTTTTTCTTCTTTCTTGTTTCTTTTTTCTCTCTATCTTTTTTCTTTTTGGTATAGATTTGAAAATATGTATCGTATAGCTGTCAACTAGCATTCATATGTTTGCACACTGATATTCTAAGTAAGGTTGTTTGTTTGTTTTTTGTTTTTGTTTTTACACAAATTAACAGATTATTTTCTATCAGTGGTAAAACTGAAACTTAAATAGTGCAGCTCTCTAGCCATAATTTAATGTTTTGTTTTACGTTTGTTTAGCTCCAGGGATATCATCGGCAGTCCGTCTTGTAAATGGCACTATGCCATACGAAGGAAGAGTTGAAATACAACATGATGGCCGTTGGGGCTCAATTTGTGGTGACTCTTTTGGCTATCGGGATGCTCAAGTTGCTTGTCGTAGCTTAGGCTACAACAGGTTGGTGGATCAGGTTATATATCATATTTTATCAACAAAGAAGATTCTGGCCTATTTGAGAACACTTAGAATAATATATGAATACCACAAACAGAACATAGTTATGTAACTTTTATTATCAAGTTCATTCAGTTGGATGTTATGGGCATATATCAAAAGAAACATGGTATTTAAATTAGTACAGTATATCAGAAGTGCCAAACCTATAAAGCACAATGGACTTTCAGATCGACTGCGTTTTTAGGCCTACAAATTGTGATTACTAAACAGAAAACTACTTTTGAACTGAGCATCCTTACCTGTGGTTAATTAGATATTCCATTTAGGTGCGAATTTCTCCAATAGCACATTGTGCATTTTAAATTTAAACTTTTCAGAATACTAATACAAAACTGATACACTTCTTTTTTTTTCAGACACGTACACATTTTGACCTACATAAGTCCATCCATCCATTAAACGTTTTCTCTGCAGTCTATCTTTTACAGTTTCAGCTGAATTGTTCTCAAGCATTGTACAATGATCCTCTGGGGAACTGTCCACAAACTAAAATGAAGTTATTTTTGAAATTACGAATTAAAACAAATATAGTATTAAATGTTTTTCAAATCTATATTGAAAATGTTTTAAGTCAATGTTCTATTACAGTTTTAATTGGATAGTTTTGAAGCGTGCTACTATCATTCCCTGGGGCAGTCTTTACAAACTAATTAGAGATATATTTTGGAAAATATTTATATCGTGAATTTGATTAAGTTTAAATCGTTTAAATAGATATTTAACATTGAACGATTAAAAGTATCTTCTCGTAGTGTTTAGAAATATTTGCATATCAGAAAAATTAATGCTGAGTTCACACGACGTAATTTCCCCTTGACCACATTTGGCCACCACACAAAGATCTATGATAAACTAAACATAATAAACCTTCAAATGAGCTGTAATGTAGACATGTGTTTTTTGCAAGAATTAAACTTCATTGTTAACCCACTGTTTGTTACCGTGTTGCATTACTATTAGCTGATCTAGTATGCATCTAATATTACATGGGTTGTTTCGTGGCTTCCAATAAACTCCGTTAGTTTTGGTGCACTTACTGGAACGTTGAAAAAACAAAACAAAAAAAACAACAAAAAAACGTGAGTTTGAATGGATCCACTGACGTCATTCGAACCTGCGACGTAAAAATAGCAATTAATGCATGTATGTATATGTATGTGTATATATATATATATATATATATATGTGTGTGTGTGTGTGTGTGTGTGTGTGTGCGTGTGTGCGTGTGTATGTGTTTGGAGAGAGAGAGAGAGAGAGAGAGAGAGAGAGAGAGAGAGAGAGAGAGAGCGAGAGCGAGCACATTTTCAGAAATCGTGTTACTTGAAATAGTACAAGTGTGCAAGTGATAGTGAATTGGCCTATTGACCAAGCACAACTATTTATAGAAGCACAACACTTGCAATAAAACAACAGTAACTGGTTCAGTGCTGCGGTCATGATTTAGCGATTCAGATCTAAGCAAAATGCATCTCACCTCATCTACATAATTATTGTGGTGTTTTCTTATACACCCGCCGAAGAGATAACCCATTATAGATTAAAATAAGTTTTAAAGTGTTTGTTTAAAATGACTAAATGTTCTACTTAGATGTATTTACACAAGGCAGAGTCGAAAGAGAATTCGGAAATTTGTGTTCCCCCCCACACACACACCTTGGTTCATGTAATACAGGTAGTATACTGTCACAACCTAGTCACAATATTCTTAGGACCCTGTCTTTTGCATTTCATAGTGCTTATTGGAAACAATAAGGCATTGCATGTTTTGTAGAACTTTATGGATTCTTTATCAATTCATGTGACGTATATTTTTTTTTTTTTTGTAGTCGCTACGTATCGCTACATCTTAGTGCCTATTTTGGGAGAGGTACAGGCCCAATATGGATGGATGATGTCAATTGTAACGGAGATGAACTCAACCTTGACCAGTGTTTCTTTTCTGGTTGGGGAAAGCACAATTGTACCCATCAGGAAGATGTGGGCGTCAGTTGTGGTATTATGTTCTTTTCTGTTTCTTTTCTCAAGAATGTTTTCCTAACAATACCTGTACATTACATATTTACTGACAAAAAACATATATCTAGATGGGTAAATATGTATACAAAACTGAAAACAAAAATTATTTATATATACATGTTTAGTCTAAATAGGTAATGGCGTTTTAACCACATATCTTCTTTCACACGAGTAGTCTCCTAACGACATGCTTCCGAAGGTTCTGTATTGGAACATATAACTGGCCTCGGTGGTGTCGTGATTAAGCCATCGAAGATAAGGCTGGTAGGGACAGGGTTCGCAGCCCGGTACTGCATCCCACCCAGAGCGAGTTGTTTTGTCCTTGTTTTTGTTTTGTTTGTTTGTTTGTGTGTTGTTGTTGTGGTGTTTTGTGGGTCATAGAATTAGTTTATTGCTAACTGCAATATTGTATTATTATTTAAATTCTAGATGGCTATGAAATTGAAAACCAACAGTAAGATGTGTCAATTTTTTTTTTAAATGTTTATTGCCCGAGAAAAACAATAGATAATATCAGAGTTGGGGCCCCAAATGATTACCGTACATAGCAATTATACACATAATATACCGTGGAGCCAGGAGAGAAAGGGAATACAGCTGAAATAAGTATTTCCTCCAAACCAACAACATTGTAAAACAATTGTAGTGAAATTAATAAATGGGTATTACTAGTGTGTTCACTACAGTGATTCTACCCATAAGTGTTATCTTCCGTGTTTTGTGATTTACCAAATGTTTCATTTCAAAAAAGTTAGATTCGTAATTTTGAGCAACCATCTGTTCCATATTCAGTATAAATTAATAATAACGTGAACTGATCAGCATCCCATGATACCTGGTTAGAAAACCTCTTTTGAACACTTCTATTTTACTTCCTATCCAAATAATATGTGATTTTGAATAATTAATTTTCAAGCCAGAAACATCACCATACATATCTAGTATTGTTAAGGTAATGTCCAAGGACTCGGAAGATCTGTCTAAAATAAAGGTAGTATAGTCTGCGTATTGAGATAAACATATACCTCCCCATTTATACTTATCCCTTTAATATCATTATAATTAGTGTTGCTAAAATTGCTGCAAATATGATAAAAATGTACAGACAGAGTGGATCACCTTGACAATAAACCTCTAATTTAAAACGTTCGGACGAACAAAACATTTTGTAATATATGCAAAACTGAATTGTTATAAAGAGTTCTGATTCAATATTTAAAGTTAAATATATCTGGAGTTTGTTCAACAAAACTCAGGACACTGAATCAAATGCTTTTTCGAAACCAATTAATACCAAAATTCCTGGTATTTTTTTGTACCTCAGTATAATACATTATATCATATACCTACCCTTAATAAAACCGGTTAATTTTGTCTACTGCCTGTTTAATTATGTTAGCAACACATCCAATTTAGTAAGGTAATTGGGTGTCATTTAAAAAACAAACTTGTTTGGGTTTATTTATGTTTGGCATACACGAAATAATACCTAGTTTTTGTGTATTAGACATTTCTCTTATCTCATAGCTATAATTTAGTGATCTAATAATTTTTTAACTTCAGCTGAAAAACAGCCTGAGTCGGGACGTTTGTCATGTGTCATGTTTTTTAGAAATTCCAATGCATCACTGTATTCAACATTTCCTTCTAATTCTTCCATTTCTACGTCCGTTAACAATATTATTAATATTATAATATTTCTAATGTTTCATTGGTTTCTTTTTGAGTATAATTTTTCATAAAATTGCTTTGGTGGTGTGTTTTTTTTTTTTTTTTTTTTTTTGAAACATTTAATTTTGTTCAGTTACTACATTGCCATCATCTAATTCTAGTCTAAAGATAAATTTAAAATATTAATTTCCGTTTTTCAAATTGCAAAACTATTTAGGGGCTTTTCACCTTCTTCAATCAATTTTGCTCTAGATCGAATGAGTTTGCCCTTTAACTCATTTCTGCTTATTTTTATTAATTGACTTCTCTTACTTTCTAACAAGTTAATATTAATATTATCTTCATTTCCTTCTAATATTTGTTTTATTTTGTCATTAACATTCAGTGTCTGCAATTCTGCCACCATGTGACCTAGTGTTTTTCAACCAGAAGAAAACGAGCTCCCCAACACTAGGCCTTCAAATAAACGTACTGGCTACAATTTGGCGGATATCATACTGTTCAGCTGAGAACCGTCTATCCCGTTCTGAAAAGTATCACTGAAAATTTAAGATTTGATAGTTGAGCTAGAACGTTGTTAATGGACCAAACACATGGGGAAATTGGTCAATAAGAAAAACAAAAATAAATACTATATACGGACAATGCTAATGTTATTATACCAAAGACAGAATGTTTCACAACAGAATTTAAATAATGGACCCCTATTCTGAAAACTAAAGTCACTAATCAGCATTTACTGTGTTTCATTAATTAATTAATTTCATTTCAACTTACTTTCGTGCTTATTTTCAATTACAGTTCAAACACACTCTCCTACACACACCTTAGCTATCTGGGATGTCTGTCCAGGACAGTGGGTTAGTTGTTAGTTGGTTAGTGGTTAATGACAACAAAGAGGATGTAGTGGTCTTAGACTTACGCATTGAGTCATTAAACATCGATCTGTGTGGGAACCGGTACCAATTTACAAATCCTGCACCTACCACCTTATATCCAATGGCTTAACCGCGACACCACTGTGGCTGGTCGAACATTTACTGTTTATTTTGTTTAACAAAATTTTGTAGCTCAATAGTTGATATGTTTAACAGTTGTTTTAGGTAACACGACTGTCACATGCTCACTCTCTCAGAAGCGGATGGTTTAACTACGATACCAAAAAAGGCTGGTAACTGATTTGGTTACCCTAGTTTAAAATATAAGTGTGGACGCAGCTATGAACTGTATGTTCACGTGCTCATATCTATCAACTGTATGTTCACATGCTCACATCTATCAACTGTATGTTCACATGCTCACAGATATCAACTGTATGTTCACATGCTCACAGCTATCAACTGTATGTTCACAGGTTGAAGTCCTATTTTGTTTGTTTTTTGGTAATTTTAGTAATAACCATCTATATAGTTATTTTGTACTTTCAGTAGGTGTACGTTTGGTAAAGGGTTCTACCCGATATGAAGGAACAGTTGAAATGATCTATAATAATAGATGGGGTACAATCTGTACAGACAGTTTTCATCAGAAAGAGGCAGCGGTTGTCTGTCGCAGTTTGTCATTGCCAAGGTAATAACGTACTTAATATTATATTGCTCAAAGAGTAACACCCCATTCTCTATTGGACGATTTTCTACACGAATTCCGTGCAACTACGAAATTGTGTAGGGCATACAGGAGTCACACAGTAGTATGATGATGATTCGCACAGGTTGTAGGTGGTGTCATGTGTAATTGGGTTGCATGCCGGTGATAGTTTTTTCAAAAGTTTCACATGGCTGTCGAACTGTTCGCACGGTTTGCAATGGTCACATGGGAGTTGCACAGCAGTCACATGGCGGTATCATAGGTTGCACGGGAGTCGCACGGGAGTCTCCCAACGGACTACCATACAACCTGTGTGGATCCCATGCAAGCGTATGCGAGCCTGGTGTGACTGTCATCAGACTGCTGTACAAGCAGTGCTACTAAAATCTAATAAAAAAACATGATAAAAAGTGGCTTCATTGTGTTCTGTTGAACGTTAAGTTCGGTTATGGGTATGGGTACTCTTTGTAATAGGTTCAAGCACGCCAATCCCAGATAAGATCAATGCCAACTCGCCTTGCTTGTATGCAATTCGGATCAAAAGGTGCTTGTATGTTGGTCGCATGACGCTCTGGTTCTTTGTACAGTATGTGCATAGGTCGCACACGAGTTGATCTCGTAAAGGTCACACTGCAGTCGCACATAACTTGAACCATTGTCCTATGTTTTGATAGGAAAAGTCGCATGAGAGTTTAAAGGCAGTTGCACAGCAGTTGCCCACGTGAGACGCGCAGAGGACAATATAGGTAATTCGTAAATGAATCGCACGGCTCTATGATTTATTTATTTTTGTCGCACCACAGTTACACAAAAAAGTGAGAACTTGGCTTGGTGGATGGAAATTTTGGTCTGGGTTTTCTTGTGTGTGTATTGTTTCTTAAATAATTTAGTTAATAGGTAATTCATTCAATTAGCTTGCCTATTTAAATATATTTGTTTAATGTGTATGAATGGCTATATTTTTGTCTATTATACGTTTGTTATTCATAACGTATCAATCATAAATGTCACTACTTATAATTTGAAGATGAAAATGCTTTAACTTTAAATATGTCAACGTTTAATTTTTGCCAACAGCTGTAGAACATCGTTTACAAGTATGTTACTGGCGCGAAGTTTCCTACATGATTTCTTTGACCCCGACCGAATGTCATGTCATGATTAGAGTTTGTTTTGTTTTGTTTTGTTTTTAACTCAATGCGTATAGATCTACATGACTGTCTACTATAGCATTTTCCATCAATCTATCATATACATATTTTTTAATTATTGCTTTAGTAGCTTTCACGTGTATTTTCTTCAATATATCTAAATATGATTGCCTGAATAATTTGGTTTGTTGCACAAAAGTAGTGCGAGAATAAATACTGTTTAAACCAGGTTCCCTTCATTCACTTTCATAAAATATAAACTAAACACAAATAAAACAATTTCTTCCAATATAACGAAATGATCGTACAAATTAAATGGCGTCGCGTATCAAAATTACGTCATTTACAAAAACAAAATCACCTGATTCAAATAATATTGAATGAATGTTTCATTCTTACACGACATACGTTTAAATGAAGTTTACACAAATAAAATACTACAGGCGTATATAAAGCTATATACAATAAATTCAGTTATGTATTGTTAAAGTATGCATATACATTTAATTAAAATATGCGACCACAATTATGTTTTGGTTCATGCACGTATGAACCGAAAACACGATGAGCAAACGTTTGTATGCCCCTCTACGTGGAGTCATAAAAATCTGCACATCCTTTTATTGGTTCATACTTGCATGAACCACGAAATAATTGTGGTCAATTCTTAAATGAACGAAACAAAGTAAACACCTCTGGACCAATCAAATTGCCGTAAAGTGTATAGACGTTAAAACGTAGCAAATTTATAATAAAGCAATAGTAAAATGCACTTGACTCTCACACATTGAATCTCTACCATTGAAGTTTTCACTCAAATACTGTACATCACATGATTTAAAAACAATTCCATGTAAAATCAATAAGCAGATACTCAGTAACCATTTACGTCCATTCCTTTCCTAATCTCTGCAAAATGTCGGTTTATAGATTGAGACAGACATGTGAAACTCTTTAAGTTTTCTTTGTTTGTGTACTGCAATGCCCATAGGAACCAGGTACGGGTCCAGTATACTGTTACGGTTATTTATGTGTGCATATTGTATATTGCTAGATACAGATAATGCATATGCAATTAATTTGCAGCCACCGGTGTTGGTGGTCTCGTGCTTAGGACATCGGTATACAGGTTGGTAGGATCCCAGTCGAGGCATGGGATTTTTAATCCAGATACCAACTCCAAACTCTGAATGAGTTCTACGCAATGCTCAATGGATAGGTGTAAACCACTTGCACCGACCAGTGACCCATAACTGGTTCAACAAATGCCATTGTTTGTTATATCCTGCCTGTGGGAAGCACAAAATAAAAAATCCTTTGCTGCTAATCGGAAAGAGTAGCCCATGAAGTGGCGACAGCGGGTTTCCACTCAGAATCTGTGAGGTCCTTAATCATATGTCTGACGCTATATAACCATAAATACAATGTGTTGAGTGTGTCATTAAATAAAACATTTCTTTCTTTAATTTGCAGCCAGTATGCGCAGTCATACAGAAGTGGCCACTGTGAACGAGGTTCAGGTTCGGTATGGTCTAAAGATGTTCAGTGTGAGGGACATGAACAACATCTAGATCAGTGTCACTCCAGTTCCTTGTGCTACTATAACTGTTTCCACGGGAATGCTGTCGGAGTCAGCTGTCAGTGTAAGCCGTTTAAAAAATCAAAATAAAAAACCAAAAACATGTTTGGAAAGTATAGGTCATTATCATTGTATTAACGTAGGTAACATAGATACCATAATCACATAAATCTATGTTTACATTTCAATAACTATGGGTACTAAAATGTTAACACATGTGTATGAACAGAATGATATAATTTGTGGAAGATGTGATTATGTATAGTGATGATCGGCCATTTGCTGTTGTCAATGTTTCACTGGTTAACTTGTTATTAATATTATTCAAAAATATATTTATTTTATGAGCTATAGTGAATATATTTTTTCAAAATGTTTAAGTCACGTTTGTACGCTTATTAGTATAGAAAATGATAAAATGTTAAATTCACCTACGATAAAAATCATTATTATAACAATATTTCACAAAATCTGTTCTAATATCCATTACGTTTATATTTATTATTATATAACTTAATATATGTGGTTGAGGTAACCCAGACAGAAAACCTAAAGAGCTGAAGACGGAGGTATTGGGCCAATGGCGCTCTTAAAAAAAAAACAGTACCACGCAAAAATCATAAAATGAATATATACTTAATATATAATTGTTCAATGTCCAAATGTGAAAAAAATAACCAAGAATTATATGTACTTCAGCTTTTTCCATCCTTACCCATTTCAACTTCATTGTATAGTCGCTTGCAAAATGACTTGATATCTATTACAAATATCAGTCCTGTACACGTATTTCGTAGATTTCGCTTTTACTTTGTCAAGTGAATAAAATAGTTTAGCCACTAAATGTAATTAAACAATTCATGCAAAACAAGGTTTAATTTATTTTCGGAATATTGAAATTTTGGAATGTAATTAAAAATTCTTGTGCGACTATTGTAATATGCGATATCACATTTTTACGTATACTGTCGATCATAGCATTATAAAACATTCTGAAATAAAAGTAATCGCTCTGAAGTAGGTTCAAAACCTGCCAATTGACATTTTGTCTTTGTGCCAGAAATATAAAGAATTTCACATACGTTGTTTCCGCATACTACTTATTGCACAAGTTTATTTTGCACAATAACATATACCACAAGAACTCGTAGCGGTCGACTGGTATGTTTTTGTGCAAAATAAACAAGTGCAATAAATAGAAAGGGAAAACAACGTATGTCAAGTACTGAATTTGTTACATACCTTTTTTTACGTTTTACAAAAACGGTTTTTAATTTAACATCATAACAACATTTAGTTAAATCTATGATCAAAATTCCTTTCATGGATTCAGTTAACATTACGTCACGTGTAATGTTTGAAATACGATATGACGTCATTTCTAAATCATATACGACGTAAGTAAATAAAATGCATAAAAAGAAAAAGGGAATTCCCCATTTAAATGTTCTTGTCCAGACTGCATATATGTGCGATACAGGATACAATTATTATAGTAAGATAGAATAGGTATGCAATAAAATAATTTTAGGGCATGCAATAAAAGCAAAACAGATACTAAATATGATCGTTTCCAAATGGACACTGCATTTCATGTACTTTTATTCAGCACATTTCTTACGATTATTATATATATATATTTTCTTTTTTTCTTTTGTATTTTTTTTTTAACAAAAATGTATCCATTAATTTCCTAGATTTTAGGGTACGTGATTTTAACCTTAATATCCTCTGTATGTCCCAGAGTGTGCCATTGGCCACGTTGCAAGTTATACAACTGGAGTATACTGGTATACATACAACATTTGTATGCTAGTAATATTTGACAGTACACGATATGAAGTCACGTTGATAGGCCACTGGACTATCAAATACCATTCAAATGTGTGCAGTAGGTAAAAAAAAGTATCACAACACACCACTGTTTAAATGACGAACTTCAATAGTCCAGCCTGTCACTCTGCCTATTTTTTATTTTATTATTATTTTTTTTTTTTTGTGTTTTTTTTCTGCCTAGTGGAATTGTTAAAATTCTGGAACATCTGCTTCCTGTGATTTTCTCTCAATCATTTGCCCAAATCATCTCCAACATGTATACTAGGTGACGCATTTCAAGCCCTAAATGTTATATCTAAAACAAAGCATTGATATCATTGAACTCTTTGCTATAGCCCATGAAATAAATATAATTAAAAACAGATACTAATAATAATTTTATAGTTGAAAAATCTGGACAAAAGCAAGTGACATAATATTTTTTTTTCTTCTACAAACTATAGTTTCGTTCATGCACTATGTACAGGTGTAAATAATTAAATTGGTTTACACATAACACTAAAATTATAAGTTATTTTTTAGTGCAGTGTATTATGAAAAGAACACGAACATGTGCAGTATCATGCTTTTAGTGGTTTACACAACATTTTATATTGTATATATTGTGATTTGGTAAGTATATATATATAAATATAAACAGACATGGTTTTCAGGACAAATAGGTCTTAGTTTTCCAACATGTTTCTCATTAAAAAGTTGAGCCAAATAATTGTTCCTGTCCTGCAATCACTATATGTATTGTCAAGTTATGATGACTAGATAAATTCGATAATTTCAGTCACTGACTAAAAATATAGGTTGTGCTTTGGGGTGTGGTTGTTGTGCAACAACTTATTTGATTACCAAGTAACCCATTTATGACCCTGAAGCAGGAAGTGTCAGCAAACATAGAACATTGTTTCACAAATCTGAATGAAATTCAGCACAAGCGCAGTAAAGTTTGAAACATTTTATTACAAACATTTATCAAAAGGCAACATGCTTGAAACATAGAAAAGCAGATCAAAAAGAAATACAAAATTCCACACACATAGACAGACAGAGACCCGGACAGACAGGCACACACACACACACACACACACACACACACACACACACACACACACGCGCGCGCGCGCGCGCGCGCACACATACACACACACACACACACATACAGACAGATAGGCAGGCGGATAGACACACACACACACACATACCGACAAACAGACAGATGGGCAGACACACACACAAACAAACATACAGACCAACAGACAGACAGACACACACACAGACAGACAGATACACAGACATACACACATACACACACACATACACATACACACCAACACATACACATACACACAGAGACAAACACACCAACACATACAAACCACACACACATAGTCACATACCGCACACGAACAGATACACGCACATAGAAACACACTCATACACAAACAGACACAAACAAAGCCACACACATAGACAGAAATACACACACATACAGAGATACATACGGAGACACGCACACAAATATATGCACACAAAAACACACACACAGACACATGCACATAGAGAGACAGACACGCACACACACATACACACACACATATACACACACAGGGACACACACACAGAGACATAGTGAGAGAGACAGACACACACATACAGACATACACACACAACAAAACCCTTTTTTTTTTCTCTTTTTTTTTTTCTCTTTCACAGTTTAGACTAATAGTCCAGTCTGTAGGATAAAATGAGCTGGGTTTTTTTTCTCCAGTTCGCCTCTCTTTCCATAGAGTTTGGTGTGTAGGGCAGTCTCGATTGGCCACTCAGCTTGTCTCAGGTCTTGATGAGTTGGACACGTCTGTAAGATGTGTTCTGCTGTTTGGTCTTCCAGGCCACAACTGCAGGTTGGTGTTGCTGCAAGTTTGAACATTCTGAACATGTGAGCATTCAGTCGGTTGTGGCCTGTCCGGAGTCTCAACACAGTTACTTGTTCCAAGCAACTGAGAAGGTGGTAATCATCTTGTTCTGTCCTGGGTCTGTTGGCTGCCTTTATCAAGGTTTTCTTCTCTGAGAAGCTAATGTTGTTGCTGGTCTATATGATTAGCTTCTAGCTTGGCTAGCCTGTCTGCTTCCTCATTTTCTGGAATCCCACAGTGTGCTGGGATCCACTGTAGAGCTACTCGTCTTTCCTTTGTTACCTCTTGCATGGCTTGCATCAGGTGAGGAAGTTTTCCCCTTGCAAGGCTTGTAGGACTGAGAGAGCATCTGTGAGAAAGACAACTTGTTGACAATCTTCTTTTGCATCCTTGATCATTGTAGCAGCTTGAATAAGTGCATGGGTTTCTGCATTGTAGTTGGAACTGTGGGTGCCGGTTTTAAGGTATTTCTTGAAGGGAGCTTGATAAATATGCCTGCCCTTCCATTGGCCACAGCATTTGTTGACGAACCATCAGTGTACGCATGGATCCAAGATTCTTCTGGGTACCGGTCACTGATCATAGCCATTGCCAGTGACCATTTGACCATGTTGTTTTGGGAGTCTGTTGAGGCTAATTGTGGGACAGACATGCTGATCTGTAGATTGGCGTGTTCATCATTCCATGGTTGTGGAAGATCTGTTGGGCAAAACGGAAGTGTCTTTGGTAACGGGTTAGCTTGGTGTTCTCTAGAAAGTCTTCTGCTTTGGCAGATGAAACTGCTGCGTTTGAGACGATTCTTTGTCAGACCATCCATTCTTTGTTTCATTGGATGATTGGGCAGGTACCTTAATTTCTCTGTCTGGATCATGATCTTGGCATCTCTCCTCTCACCAAGGGGTTGTATTGCTGCAGTTTTTTCCATGTCTTTAATGGGTGTAGACTTCATGGATCCCGTTATGATTCGCAGAGCTTGGTTTTGAACCTTGTCTAAAGCTTGCTGGTTGGTATATGCAGTGGTTGACCAGGCTGATGAACCATATTCAAGATGCGGCCGTACGGTTCCTTGATATACTCTCTTGAGGATTGTCTCATTTGCTTCCCAGCTAGTTCCTGCTAGTTTCCGCATGATGGCTAATTTGCATCTAGCTTTTGTCTCTGCCTTTTGAATGTGTGGTTTCCAAGTTTGTTTCCTGTCGAAGGTGACCCCAAGATATGTTACTTCATCTGCATGTTTCAGTGGAGTGTTCCCAATTTTGATTGTTCCCGCTTTTTGCTTTGGTGATAGAGTGAAGAGTGTGGTAGAAGACTTGTCTTTATTGATAGCCAGACACCATTTTTCTGACCAGGCTGTCAGGTTGTCTGCTGCTATCCGCATTTTGTAGGTGGCAGTAGTGGCATGCTCTTCCTTCCACCACATCACCAAATCATCAGCATAAAGGGCAGCTTGTATTCCATTGGGGAATTCCTGCACGAGGTCATTGATGAAGATCAAGAAAAGTGTAGGTGATAGGACTCCTCCCTGTGGGGGGGGGGGGGGGGGGGGGG